>JASANG010002775.1:0-123498 GCA_030248215.1 Enoplolaimus lenunculus
TAAAAAATTTCAAATCTTCCACCGCCGAAAAATTTTGAATTTTTTGAAATTCAATTTTGAAGGTTTCTAGATTCGAAAAGGTACTGTAGTGACCCGAATAAGAGGGGTGAAGGATATTTCTTTAGCCTCTCCAGAAAACACCCCCTGCTATTCGGTTCGGTCTGTTATTTATTTTTAACCCACTCTTCGTTAGTAATATATCCGGTATTTCAACTATTCGTTGAATTAAACGTTTATTTGTTTTGTTCCAAGACATTGAGCGATAATACAAGGTTATACTTCATGTACTTTCAAAACTATTACAATTTACTGTAACCAAAGTTGAAAAAAAACCCGGAACTCGAATTCCGGTTGCACCTTGATATAAATAAAATTAGCTACTTTTTCTTACAGTGTTGACGGAATAATATTCCGATACCTGTACTAGTTAGGTTATTTGGATATGCGCTATAATTGAGTATTAAACCAGGCCAGTAGAATTGCACTAAATTAAGTAAGTAAATCGAATACATATCCGTAGTGCAAAGCTCTGAAATTTATAAAATAATTGACCACTATTTATTGACCTACACGTAAAATAAAACACGAAAACGATGCTCTGAGAAAATGTAAAAAAACTAAACTTAAACACTACATCTGACCACAAGAATAAAAGTCTAGCAAAAAATTCTACGCATACACTCAAAATTCTTAAACTATCCTGACCCTAAACTTAAGTCAGTAGATTTTTGTTCCTATTCTCTGAAATTTTGCAGAGCCGTGTTAGCATAACACAATGTCCTGTCCAATAGTGCTTCTATGTACTATCTTTTCAGAAAAATATTGGTTTTTGAATTAGAATAAGGTTCAGTATCCCAAAAGATCGAATTTGTCACCAATTTTAAGTTTACTTGAGGTGACCCAACTGCAATCCAAGATGTTCTCCAACAAACGCATTAGAAACCCCAGCACTGCTGTTTCCATTCATTTATCATTTTTGATTCTTTTCCACCTTTTTCAATTTTTTATTACTTTCTCTTTCTTTTATTCTTGTTTCACGTTTCTACGTTTTCCGGCGGCTTTTTAAGCATCAGTTGATTGCTATCTTGAATTTCCGCTATTTCATTTAAACACGACTTCAACTCCGTTTCTGCTATTCCAACCTTGATTTTTAACCTTCCCATGTGTCCTGTGCGGTCTAGGATTATGCTAATTGCTAGAGTTGATCCGGATACCAGTATACATCGTTCCCAGTTCCGCCAAATATAGGTTAAGAGAAAGGTTTTCATCTGACCAATGTTGCCGTTTCGGTGTTTTGTTCGCTGTCTGATGTACCACTTGGGCGTCCTGTATTGCTTAGTTTAGTTAGTAGCGTATTGATAAGAGTCGCCTAGAATATAGACAATTATTTATGCATATAGAAACTATGGTTGTAAAATTGATACCCCCGCGATATAAACGGCTTTTAGTAAAGTCTGTCTCCAGATCGTCTCAGAAATTAACTTCGTACAAAATGTATATATTGTTGTCCGTTGCCTAGGCGTTAGGATGGTGCTATACTTATCGCGCGGTGCCATACGGCGTTGGCCGTCGCCGTCGTAAGGCGAAAGACTTTAAAAAATTTTGTGTACAAATTGATATGTTGTACTATGCGGCAATAAACGTGCGTCGCGGTACGGTGCTGGACGACGCCGGACGGTGACGGACGGCGACAGATACCGAAGGACGTCATCAAACCTTTATGCGCAACTGATAAGGGTAATATGATAGAAAGCAAATGTTCTCACGCTTACATATGCCGTGGTCGCCTATATGAGAACTTGCAAGATGCGCCACGTGTAAAATGGGCCAATGTTACTTTAACAGGCGTAACTGTAGATTAAGCGTATTCCTAAGTATAAGCCTAAGCCTAAACGTCGCAAAAATGTGTTCCTAAGCCTAAGCCTAAGCCTAAGCAAAAAATATAATATAAAATCTAAACCTACTTTTTTATGGACTACCAGAAACCTGGACGCCCCTTAAAGTAACATGGGCCGTAAAATCGATTACCTGTCTAGTCTGCAGGATGAACGAATGTTGCGGTCCAGGGATCAGGCACGCCACTGCATCGATATAGGGTCGATCTGGGCCTTCGAACGTCCATTGCAGTTGTGAATGCGAGTAACTTTGAAACATTTTCTTTGTATCGCTATTGATTAAATGCAGTCCAAAATCGTTCACACCAACGTGAACACGAAGTGCACCTTTCATTGGCTGAAAAATAATGAAATTGCAATTTATTGTAAGATTTCGAAGTAGCTTATGAATTGATATAGCATCTATCACCAGTTAAAAATAGTTTCTTCTAGCAAATCTAGACCGTAGTCAGAAGCAGGTGAACCCCCTAACATAATTGTCGCCCACTCGCTAGACACATTTTAGTCCTGCTTAAGAGTCATGTAAAATCTAATCTAAGCATACCCCTCTTCTGACATTTTTTACTTCTAGCATGATGTACTGGATACGGCTATGTCACAATTACAACACAGACCATAGTACAAACGATACTGCTTTTCTCTGAAACTACTTAACGCATACAAATATTTGTTTAAAATATATATCAAAAAACCCAAGAATTTCTTGACTTTTATACCAACTTTGTCTAAAATTAAAACGCTAAAATACACCGTAAATTTACGCCAAACACAAAGTTATTAATTAATTTGCTCAAAATTGCACATGACTTTATTCACAGTTCTGTGAAGGCTGTGAATGCAGAGTATACGTACGTAATAACACGAAGTGTTATTTTAAGCATTTTGAGGCAAAATACATATACATGTGTTACAGTGGACTTTGGTTTGCGGTCCATCGCGAAAGCCGAGGGATTTAGCAATAAAAACATCATAGGCGTAGATGCGAAAACTAAATAACATAAAGATTCATAAATTTATAAAAAAGCTATTTTTTCAAAATAACGCTTATTGCCTAGAAACAACGTCTTATTCCATATATCACTTAGTATAATATATGCGTGTATTACCTTTTTCATGTATACCACAGCGTTGAAAAATGCAGATCCATAAACGCGGAGGTTCCAACAAAATGACAAGAATTGATATTGCAACGCCTGAAATTTAAATTGCTAAAGGTGAAGAAATAAAAACACAGTTGTCAGGCCAGTAACCAGCTCGAATTGCTAAAGGGGGTTAAAAAACTTTCAGGAGGGGGCATTCAACGGTTTTTGATGACTTACAAGCAAGGTTGAAAGTTCTCCAGGGGGCCCAAACTTTTTCCAGAAGGGGTCGTGTTTTTGCTGTTGTTTTTAACGTCTTACTGAACGAATTGGATAATTATTAAATTAAAAAAACTCTGGATGGAAGGTGTTAACTTTTATCGCCATCTGATAGATAGCTTGCAAGTTTGAAGTAAACTCTTCGTATGCTTCTGCTTGCAAGACCGGGGTAATTACCGGAATACTTCTACTAAAATTGTTTGGGCCTCCTAGCATGTTTAGTTGACTGCGGGCGTGCACAAGTCTTAGGATGATACTATACTTTTTAATATGACTTACAAGCGAGGTCGAAATGTGTCTCAGAGAGCCAAACTTTTTATAGGAAAGACAGTCCTTTTTGCCCCCCTTCTGGCTACGGCCCGAACTAAAAATGAATCAAAAAATTTACCGATAAGTTTTTTGCGACTTTTGACGCAGAAACATGCTTGTGTTCAGTGTTGATTTTATTGATCACATGATTTGTACGATGTCGAATTTTGTGTTGAGGTATCACTTTGGTGAGCGCATTTTCACTGAAAATAAATAAACCGATCAAATTAGCGAAAATAAATTAACATAAAAAAGAACCAATTAAAAGGATTTTCCACTCCTTTTGAACGCTTTTTCACTGAAATTAAATAAACCAATCAGATTAGCGAAAACAAATTCAAATAAAAAAGAACCAATTACAAGGATTTTCCACTCTTTTTGAACGCTTTTTCACTGAAATTAAATGAACCAATCAAATTATCGAAAACAAATTCACGCAAATTAGAGCCAATTAAACGGATTTTTGACTCATAACTTTGGTGAGCGATTATTCACTGAAATAAAATAAACCAATCAAATTAACAAATAAGTAATTCACCTGCAATGCAACCAGTTAAAACTATTTTCCACTCCTACGGCATTTTAGTTCAAGTTCCTCCCTTCATTTTACAAAGACCGTAAACTCTGGACAAGAGTATGCAACGGGATGCATTCGGTGAAGAAAAGAATGTTTCCAGCGCGTGTTCGATTTCTGATCCAAATCCTCATTGATGGGGGGTACTTTGCACCAATATTAACAATTTTAACTTAAATCATTGGATAAGGCGGGGTTGGGTAAAAACGCAAACGCGCGCTGGTACATTTTGTACCGTGCGATAGCGCACAAGTTGCATACTTTTGTCCACAATCATCATCGACCCTTGAAGCAACCAATTAAACCAGATTGCGCAGTTAATAATATATTCTGTGCAAAAGAAACTATTTGTAACATAGTGTAGCATCTATTAACAGTTAGCGATATAGGTTTGAAAAAAGCTAAATTTAATACATTATGAAATACGTAAAAAATACCCAAGCCTAGCTAGCTTTAAGTGCTATTTACAGTTCAAAATTCAAACCAAAACCTTTTACGATAAAAATGAAATGACTGATAATTTGTAAGGGTATAAACCAAATTGACCTTTCACACTTACCTTGCTAAAAATTGTTTGTTTCGTTTCGAGTCATAATCACCGTTGATGATTTGTAACAATATTGCAGCCAGTAGCCACGTGTCATGATCCGAACATGGATACTGTCCTCGAATATAGTTTTGATGCGCTTCATGAAACAACAGCGCGAGAGCTGTATCACACAGTCGCACCTGAAAAACATGCTAATATACCGCTTATTTTTTCTTCAACTAAACACCAAGATTTTTGCACAATTTGTTTTTAATCTTAAAACATTGAGAAATAATGTTGTTGATTTGACTGTTAATAATTCACCGATGCAATTAGCAAATAGTTAACATGGAAGAGGTAGTGCTAATTGCTTCGTGATAAATGCATCATAAGACATGTGATGCTATATGACGGTCCCAGAGGGCTCATGTTACTTTGAAACGAATACCACTTCTCGCCGAGACGCTAATAGAGTATGCATAAGCTTTGGTTTTACTCAGTCGTCAACTGAAATTTAGGCTCCGGCCTGAGCTTACGCTTATTCTTCAGCTAAAGCTTAGACATAGGTTTAGGCTTAGGAAAAGCTATTGCTACTGTTACGCAACTCAAAGTAATATCGAATTCTCAAAGTGTTGCACTGAGAGTTAAACATCAGCCCAGCAACAAAGTTCCTCATTGAACGCGATATACAATGTTCCAAGCATTCTGTTTTGTTTTACACATAAGTGCATTGTAATAGAATACACCCGAACTGAAATAGGACACATCCTGTTCGGCAGCTGTACCGCCTTGCTAAAAGACTCCTGTATTTGAAAAATTCCACCGACAAACTGAAATAGGACACCTCCTGTTCGGCAGCTGTACCGCCTTGCTAAAAGACTCCTGTATTTGAAAAATTCCACCGACAAACTGGAATACGACACCTCCTGTTCGGCAGCTGTACCGCCTTGCGAAAAGACTCCTGTATTTGAAAAATTCCACCGACAAACTGAAACAGGACACCTCCTGTTTGGCAGCTGTACCGCCTTGCTCAAAGACTCCTGAAAAATTCCAACGACAAACTAAAACCCAATATATTAGTTCTTTTCAAGCTGGAAGCCTTGAGCAAATCCCAATTTATCGGCAAGCAAGTAGTACTTTTTTCTCCATTGAAAGGCTCAGCTTAACGTCTCGTCGGAATATGAGTCGCGGTTCTTCTCGACTCAAATCGTGACAATCGGTCAATCGCGGCAACACTTTTTGACACCACGTCCCGATGTATTTCAACGGCTTTTGATCGGATTTGAGTTGAATTTCTGAAAATTTTGTAAATTACAATTTAGTAAAAATTTCGAGTCATACAAATTTGAGAAAGTTTAAATATTTAATTTTACTGTACGACAATTCGTCGGCCGCTAACTTGTCGCCTATAGTGTTTCAAAGCCTATTCATAAATCTAAGCATAAACTTAAGCGTAAGCATAATCCTAAGTATAATGATGGGTGACGAACTGTCGAATCGATGAGATTTCGGATCACAAGTTGTCTGCCGGTCGACGAGTTGTCGGGTGACGAATTGTCGTGATCAGAGCTGTGGGATAAGGCAACTAGGATTTGGCGTCCCGCCAAGTGTAACATCTAAGACGTTTGTTAGCTCAACATACGAACCGCATTCCTAGAAGCGGATCCAAAATTTCTGATGTAGGTTGCAAATTTTGTATATATAAGCATCAAACTCAAGCGAAGTGAACAGGATACCAAACACAATTGTAGTACTAAATCTTAATACAAAACTATGGTTTTGTGTCACTTCAATGACGGATACATTTCCTTGTTTACGCTATAGATCTACTTTTAGCGTTTTGCAGCCTGAAACTTGTAAATTCTGAAACTTGTAAATCTCTTGGCAGTAAAGGGTTGAACATGTAGAATAAAGCATGAGGAAGTAAAGTTCGCGAGTGAAGCCAGTCAAAGTTAGACGCATTTTCGCACTGTATACAATACTAAATATAAAATTTTTGCTTTTATGTATCAATTTTTGAATTATATAACAGTCGGAAGAGATGGCAAAGCGAACGAGACTTCCTGATCAAAGAGCGAGCGAGAAGACAGTCAGTTTTCATTTAATCTCAATTCAAAGCACCAAAATTTTGTATGGTGCAAGTGATTTCGGCGCTTTTTGATTTCATTGGGCCGCCTAGCGTACACGGCGCTCAGAGGTATGCCTTCCTGGCTCTCCAAACCACTGATCTAAGATGAAGGCATAGAAATATATTTTGTTAAAATATTATTGGTATCGCAGCTCAAATGACCGCAAGTATATATTTGCCAGACGAGTGGAACGGTATTCCTTGGGGTTCCTAAACAATTTTTAAATTGGTAGATTATATATTGTAAAAAATGTGTTTTTAAATAAAAAATTTTTTAATTCTAACACCCCATGTATTACGTGTAGCGAGTTTCTGCAGCAAATAAACCTTACGTAAACTTTCAGAGCAAATCCAAATTGCAAATATTTGACTGGACGTTTCAGTTAAACTGAGTTCTTCACATATTTGTGAATGCAACTGTTCCGCGGTTGTGTCAGCGTCCGCTGTGAGTGGAACCATTAAATTGCTTCCATCCATGAGATCAACTTGTATTTTTGGAAGCTGAAAGTTAAAATTTTAATTTTGAATAAATACATCATTGAAAATTGTACAATGAAGATAAACCAAGGACCATAGCCAACTCATCTTGCTAGGGTCATTAAAAAACTTTCAGAAGGGGCATACAAAAGTTTTCGTTGAGTTGCAGGTAAATTTGACACTTTCTAGGGTCGATTTTATAGTTGGGCTGAGCCCAACTGCATACCCTTATCTACGGGCCTGAGATAATCCACACCAGCACTAATTCAAAACCATGCAAACAGTCTCATATAAGCCAAATTTTCAATCCTATAAGTACGCCAATGTTGGCAACTTTTGATCTGAGCTAACGGTTTAACTGGAAGCATGATACGATAAACGCTAACACCAACCTGTGTAATTTAAACCGCAGTTGAACACAAATTTGAAATTACTAAACGCAGTAGAAGGCTGCGGCATCAGACGTTAAATTAATGACAATTTTGTATTCTTTACAGTTAAAGGCTTTGACTCTCATACATACTATAACAAGTGTTTTACACATAGAATAATTTAAGGGCTAAGCAACCGAATTTCAGCTGTGTAATTTACAAACGCAAAAGTTTGAAGCTATTTAATCCATTGGACAATCATTGAAAATTGTACAATGAAGATAAACCAAGGACCATAGCCAACTCATCTTGCTAGGGTCATTAAAAAACTTTCAGAAGGGGCATACAAAAGTTTTCGTTGAGTTGCAGGTAAATTTGACACTTTCTAGGGTCGATTTTATAGTTGGGCTGAGCCCAACTGCATACCCTTATCTACGGGCCTGAGATAATCCACACCAGCACTAATTCAAAACCATGCAAACAGTCTCATATAAGCCAAATTTTCAATCCTATAAGTACGCCAATGTTGGCAACTTTTGATCTGAGCTAACGGTTTAACTGGAAGCATGATACGATAAACGCTAACACCAACCTGTGTAATTTAAACCGCAGTTGAACACAAATTTGAAATTACTAAACGCAGTAGAAGGCTGCGGCATCAGACGTTAAATTAATGACAATTTTGTATTCTTTACAGTTAAAGGCTTTGACTCTCATACATACTATAACAAGTGTTTTACACATAGAATAATTTAAGGGCTAAGCAACCGAATTTCAGCTGTGTAATTTACAAACGCAAAAGTTTGAAGCTATTTAATCCATTGGACATTAAATTTGTTGAGGGAAGGTTAGAATTTGGTTCCCACAACAACAAAATCTAATACCTTTTCTTTAGCAGCAGCACGTAAAAGCGCTGCACAACCCTGCCATTCTGGTTTCGGCACATAATCACACAATTCTAACGGTGTTTTGTTGTCTTTGTCAACTGCGTCCTGAAAAACAATGGAGCTTAATAATCAAAATCGTACTTAGTATTTACATAAGTTTTTGCTGAAGTATGTACTTAAGTCGCTAACTTAAGTAAATACTTAACTTTTTGAATAAAAAAATCAGTTTTGTGCCAATGCGGCAAGAACGAGCGTATAATTTTGTACTGTATCAAAACAGCATCTTGGGTCTACAATCTCAATTAGACCGTGTACAAAAATCTAGAATCATTAACGTGCACCATGCCAAAAACATTTCAGTTGCTTAAGTATTTACTTTACTAAGGTACGCTTTTAGAAACATCAAATTGGTTAAGTAATCGCTTAGCGAACAAGATTTCAGAAACCCAGCCATTATTACATTTCAGAGAAATTAAACTTAAAAGTAGTATTAAACAGGCATTCAGTTCGCTCTGTTTTTAGCCTACTTGTGAGATTTTTTTAGTTTAATTCTATTATCGTAAACCCCACATTAATTAATAGACAATTTAGTTTTCAGCCTAAGCCTAAGCCTGTACCGATTGCTCATTTTTTTATTGTTCTAGATTAATAATAATAATATTGGCGAGGCTTAGGTAAAACATATTTTGTGACTCAGTGTTGGAAAAGTGTAACTTTAGATGTTAGCTGTTTCGTATTTGCAATGTGGCGCTCCGTCATCTAAACACGAGATGCTAAGATAGTTCTCTCACGGCTACAGAAACCAAACACAATCAGAAAACTGACGTGAGTATTTTAGATATTTTGTGTTCTAGAAACACAGTAACAAGCTTGTAGTTACTTAACAAAATTTATTTTTAGCCTATCAAACGGCAGAGCAGAGCCAAGCATTACCGGATGCTGCCCCTCTCAGAAAATTTTTTTATGATAAAATCGTAAGGTCCACTTTTGTGCCACGAAGATTGCGTCAACTTCTCGCTCGCTTCGCTAATTTTATACTTTGAAACCAGGGCCAATTGAACTCGAGCGGAAGAAAACTGCTCCGAAATTTTTTTGAAAACTTAAACCCGCGTTTCCATCGACTTTTCGTTTTCAAAATTTTGCCATTGTAACATAGAAATCAGTGCGGTAAAAAATGTTAACCGACATTTATCACCCATTGCCAGATGTATATTTCCGTCCAAATCAAGCCGGTCCGATCCTAAAATGGACTGGACTTGGACCGCAAAATTGGGCGGACCGAAGGCTGAGATGAACTGCTTTGGTCCGGTCCGCATCACTTATATCAACAGTCCATGATGACTCTAAACAGGAGTACGCAACTGACCGAATGATGCGTGGAACAAAAAGAACCGGCGCGCGATGCATTTTTCGGTTAACCCCCAAATGGAAAAATTGTGCAGTGCAATTATTTTAGCATGTGACATTGAACGAACTTCTCAATTATACCCACTAAATAAGACGGGTAGGCCAAAACCGCAACGTGCGCTGGATACATTGTTTTGTACACAGAATGTACCCAGTTGCACAGTCTTATTAAATAGCGATAATCCACTCTTGGTAATATAAAACGAATATACCCAGTTGCACAGTCTTATTAAATAGCGATAATCCACTCTTGCTAATATAAAACGAATGTACCCAGTTGCACAGTCTTATTAAATAGCGACAATCAACTCTTGCTAATATATATATTGCGCACCAAGATCCGTCAAAAATTCATAAATCCACGACTGGCAGCTTACAATTTGCACATGAGGATGACTAAGTAACAGCTCAACAGCGTAATAATGACCACGCCATGCAGCAAAATGTAACGGCGTTGAATTGTTTTGATTTCGAATGTTCACTGCACAATTGCCGTAACTGATCAGTACTGCCAATGCTTCTAGCTTGCCGTACCTAAAATTGGATTTCATTCAAAAATTTAAAAATACAAAAATTGGAATGTCTATGACTAATGTTACTTTTATGGTCGCAACAGTTTATTAGTGTATTCCGAAGCAGTGAATTCCTAAGGCCCTAAGCGTAAGTCTAAGCGAAAAAATCTAGAATCTAAGTCTACACTTTTGTAGACCCACCAGAAACCGGGACGGCACTAAACGTAACATGAGCCTATAACAGGATAGGTACGTTTGACAATAAGAACCATATTTTGAAGCTAGGTCGCATATTATTAATGAATTCGTCAACATTTACCAGGCATATATTATTCAAACTGGATTACATCTACTAATCTTAGGATATAATTCAACTCAATGAGTATAGCACGAATCCAAACAAGTAAATCCAAGATGTTATGTGATTCAAAAACACAGCATCCTGATAATACAGGAGGTACATTTAATATTATAGACTTATGTTTGTGAAAGCTGGGTGTTTATATGTGAAACCCCCTGCGTTTACCAAGCGGCATAATGTATCGCAGCCCACGAATCTCGATCAAGCTGATCAACATCAAAGCCTTGCCGTAAAATTGCTCGAATCGCTTCGGCGTTGCCGAGGTACGCGTATTTGTGCAACGGAAAGTCGTCCATCCACGAGCCGGAGTCACTGAAACCCAAAAGAAAACTACAAAAACATTAGTTACAACAAGAGTCGATGATGCACACTTCAAGAGTATGTAACTGGGTACATTCTGTATAGAAAAAATGTATGCGGCACGCGTTGCGTTTTTGACCTACCCCCCTTTATTAAGAGGGGGTGTACAACCGGTAGGAACAATGGAACTTTATGTATCCGGGAACCAATTACTCCGTTTCCGTCGTCGGCCAAAACAGCAACGCGGGCTGGTACAGTTTGTACCGCGCGAAACCCCAAGAGTTGCACACTCTGGTATTATGAGCTCTTGGTTACAACAAGTCGTTAACGAAATGCACCCAGTGGCGAATCCAAGATTTTTCAATGTGAGCAATTGCTTGCTTGTTTTGAAATTTTACCGTTTAAAAGCAAGCTTATCAAAATATATTTGACGAAATAAATTGTGTTACACATTACCTGCTATCGCTTGGCCACATGGAATGCTGAAATGGTAGAGACTGTGGCAGAGGACGATTTTTCGCGTAATACTTTGTCATTACATGTCCATGGCTGACCTAAAATACACAAAGTTTATATAACAAAGTTTTCAATTAACAAAATGAACTTAAGAGCATCACGTAGTCAATATGAAGTTGCAAACAATAAGCTGATACATCATTTTAGACCAACCTATTTGAAGGGCCAGTATTCTTAAATATGTGTAGCACTTATGACCAGTTGGTGATAAATCTTGTAACTTCCGAACCCATTGAATGTTGCGGCTCAAAATTTGGCACATTTTTCGCATTTGCTTTGCTCTACTTTTGTACAACTTTTGAGTTCAGCAACTGCAATAGTTACCTAGTGTTAAAACCTATTACTAACTGATAATAGTTGCTATATACATTTGGCAATATTTTTGTCCAAGGGCACAAATTTCGAGCAGTTTAATGGTCATTTTTAAAATCAAACGAAAAAAGCAGCTTAATTTCGGTTAACAAACAATGTAAACACCACTTAAAATCTAAACTTTGCTAAACAAATTTGTTCTACCTTGTACGGTAAATTCGACCCAAACAACGGGTTCATCACGAACCGGTCACATTTTTCCAGCTCCATCATACGAATCAGAGCTAAATTAGCCAAACGATCTTCGGCTTTCAACTCTGATCCATATGTGGATCCAGAAGCGCCTAGCGGACCAGGTCCGCCGCCGCTGGAGCAACTGGACGAAGTCGCTCCGCTAGGTTTGCGTTCCTTTGAACAGCCGGCTGGGGCGGTCCCTAAGACGTCAGCTTTTGCTGAATTGGGCGCGTCGCGTCTTAGAGACCCCGATGACGAGCGGTCATCTTGATTATCAGAATCATTTGAACGGTTATATGCTAATGAGCTATTAGCTAAGTCGCCGTCTGTATATGGATCTACTACGATTGCAGATTGGCCTAGTTTTCGAGTAAACGAGGCACATCTGAAATTGTTATTGGTGAATAAATTTATTATGATAAATTAGTTTCCAGTTTAAAGTTACGTTGTGCATACTATTACCGTAGCCAGAGAACAACCAGGAACAGCTCAGTATTGGCACAAACGGTTTTAGCAACACCGGCTAACATGTGAGCTACAAAAAGTACAAAAAGAAAAAAAGCGTGCTCAGCTAGTAAAGATCAGGGGCGGAACGTTTTTGTGGGACTGCAATAGAGTAAGCTTAAGCTTAAGACTTATTTATAAGAGCTGCATTCTTACGCTTAGGCTGAGGAGTATGCTTATGCTACAGTAACGGCCCTTCTATACATCAGCCGATTGCTCAGCTAGTACAGATCAGGGACGGAACGTTTTTTGGGACTGCAATAGAGTAAGCTTATAAGCTTAAGACTTCATTATAAGAACAGCATTCTTACGCTTAGGCTTAGGAGTATGCTTATGCTACAGTAACGGCCCTTCTATACATCCGCCGATTGCTCAGCTAGTACAGATCAGGGACGGAACGTTTTTGTGGGACTGCAATAGAGTAAGCTGATAAGCTTAAGACTTAATTATAAGAGCAGCATTCTTACGCTTAGGCTTAGGAGTATGCTTACGCTACAGTAACGGCCCTTCTATTGTTCTAAATGACATACTTTTTGCAATAACATTTCGCTGAATCCATTTGCGATCCGTCGCGTACGCAGCCACGATTGCGGCGATTTGCAGTCGGCCGAATGAACAAACGCTCGATAAATTCGGACTGACTATAAAACGCGTAGCGAAGCCATCTGAAAATGTTAGAAATTTTTAAAAAATAAATTACTCAGGAAACAGCGCCGTATGGCAATTCGTTTATGTGTCACCGCAGGGTGACGCGTGACGGGTAATATATAAAATAATCCCAAGCATTGCGTCACCATTAGTCGGTTAGCTCAAGGACAGATTAATGCTTTTCCGGGCCAATGTTTCAAGATTGTTTCTCAAAGAAAAGATTTCGTCAAAATATTTTAACAAATATGATCATAAAGGTGCACTTGAAAAGTATTTCTGTTAAAACAGAAAAAATCATGGAAAACGTTTCAAAATAAAGTCTGAAAATCATTGCATTACGCATACAAATAAACGTATTCCCGTTATTTTTAGAAAAACGGTCTTAAATATCAGACAAACGGTTTCATTATTGTCGCTGATAGTAATTTTCTGAATAATTTCAGAAATAGTTTTTTTGTATGTGTTCACAACTTACTCTTCTAGCCTCAAAATGAAATGTCTCGTTTCTGGATCGATTACAGGACTGTTATTGTTGCATTTTGGAACAATCAACGACAACGGGTAGAATCGCATTTTCTCCGGCAGTTGAATGTCGTCTAAAATTATGATATTTGATTAGAAAGGGTAGAAACAGTTGAAATGAAAGCTTTAGTTATGCTTAACAATTCTAAATTATGTAGAACACTTGACAATACGGTAGACAGCATAAGACACCGCAACTGTGTGCAACAACTATCAACAGTTTGTAATAGGTCTCAAACAAGCCAATTCCTAGGGATTTAGAACGTCATATCTAAACAGTGGCAAGGAATCTTTAAATAAATAGGCTAAATTTAGAAGCAAATAATTGTTTAACTAAAAATTACCGCAAGCCTTACCCATCACCATCTGGCGATAGCTGTCTCTGCCTCACATAGATGTAAGAATTTGTACAAAATTGACAACGGTACATAATTTGTAAAACCGCAAATTACTTAGCTAAAATTATCTGCCGCGAGTTTGCATTAATCATCAGTTGGTGATAGGTCTTGTAACTATTTAGCTAGTGAATGAAATTTTTTGATAAACTGCTGTGCGTGTAAAAATTGGCTATCTAGGATTACAGCAAAACCACGAAGAGTTGAACCAAAGATGTGAGTGCAACATATACCTCATTGTTATGCAACAAATTTTAAATTTTGCAGGCTACATAGCTAAGATGACAATAATTGTTAAAAATTAATGATAGACGCATACGGGTCCGTAGCCAAAAGAGCCCCCTGAAAAATTTTCGGCCCTCCCCTATAAAATTTTCAACCTTCTTCGTTTAGTCAACGAAAACCCTTGTATGCCCCTCCTAAAAAGAATTTAGCCCCCCTATCAAGGTGAACTGGCTAGGGGCGTGGTCGCAAAGTTACCTTTTTCTAATAACGGCACACAGTACAAACTTCCGCCCGTCCACGGTCCACCAGACGTAACGAGTTCATGTGATTTAAGCGCTGGGCCTTTTGAACCGGCTCCAAAAGCACCGTTTGTTGCTCCAGGCAATGTGTTGAATTTCGAAGGCGGCGCGCCTGCCCTTTGGTAAGTTTCGTACGGATTTGAATTTCTCATTCGTAACTCAGGACTCTGTTGAGGCAGTGATGAGTTTTTTGCTTCAGCATAGTTTGAGTGGTGATTTTCTACTTGCACAGGTGCAACTCTATGAAACGTAGAGCGATTTTTAATGAGCAAAGATGGATTTAAAATAGTTGAATCTCGAAATTGAGATTCGTGTCGCGAAGGTACGCCAGGTTGTGACTCTAACGGGGTAGGATCGGTATTGCTCAAATGAGAACATGCGGGTAGGGGAACTACTCGACGAGGGACCGCTCCAAATAATCCGTAGTATAGGGTGATTGCGAGCTCTTGACACGACGGCATATTCGCATTTGTGCCAGCAGAAGGCCCTGCGCACGCGGAACTTGTCGTCGGAGGGGGATTAAATCGTGTTTTTGGCAATTCTTTAACGTATTTTACTGGCATCAGTTGTCGTTTCGAGGTAACCGTATCGGGCTTTCTGTGGCCGGCTCGGAAATTGTTCAGTTGATTTAATTCGATTTCAGCGTTTGCTGCCGATTTTGATGTTGCATTTGTTGCTGCGGCCGCGAGCTTTTTCGCTCGATGCTTCCACCGTGTTGGAGCTAGGGGTCCAAATATTGATGTGCTGACCGCATGACGTGGCGTGTTTTGATTGCCTGACGATGTCGTTTGAAAAGTTTGATCCACCGCTAATTTGGTCACAAAATTTTGATTGACCGCCGATGTCGTGGGAAAATGTTGATTGCCTGCCGATAGGGTGGGAAAGCTTTCGTTGGCCGACGATGTCGTGGGAAAATTTTGATTGGCTATCGATGACGTGTTCTCATGGTCAACATCTGTGATCCCTGATAACTCGAATGGATCCAAATCAGCGTAATCGCTAGAATTTAGACCGATTTTAGCCGGTATTGAAGCGTCAGAAAGTGCAATTTCAAAATGTTCCAAATTTAAATGGCGGTCTTTAGAAGCGGTTTGGAGTGGTTTGCGGCGCCCATGGCCAGGCTGTAAAGCAGTTTCTGGTTTATAATACGACAGTCCTGCGTTTGTTAGCCGTAATGCCGCTAGAGATACCTCCATTGTTGCATTATACTGTAAGACGTATAGATTGATGTTTAAATAAGGCTTGTCTTAAGTATGTACAATTAATCTAAGATAATTCGTCGCATGAAAATTTGTCGCCCAACAGTGTCCATTAAGCCTATGAATAAATCTAAACATAATCTTAATTTAATCCTATCCCTGAACCTAAACATGACAGTGCGCCCGTAGCCAAAGGGACGCCAGGGACTTTAGCAGCCAATCAAGGTGAGCTGGTTACCGGCCTGAATGATGGCAGAACAAGTTGTCGGGCGACGAGTTGTCGTGATACCATCAACAATACCCATTAAAAATTTAACTATTAACTAGACATGTATTTGTATAAATTCCAGTTCAAAATATTTTGTTTGGAGAGTGTCCGTTGAAAGAAATATGAAAGAACCATATTTCCGAATGGCGGGCACAGAAGATCAAGGGATAGGATCGCGCCTTTACCGAGGACGGGTTAAAATTTCATGCTAATCGCAGCAGCGAATTCTCGCTGCAAAACTAGTACGTGTGAATAGTGCTTTACTCAAAAACGCAAAAGTAAAATTGCAAAGCAAACAAAAGCCATATCATATTTTTCTAATTCATATTTTCATTTATTATATGTATATCTAAAGTAAAAATTAACGGAACGAAATTATACCACAATACCCCTGTCTAAGTTTTTTCCACTCTGTGAATGTGAAATATATTACCCAAAACCGCCATTGCAAAGCTAACAAAAACCAAAAATGGCGAAAATTTCAAAGATAAATCCCGCGATACACCCTGTTTGAGACTACGCCCTTTAAAGACAATGCTGGCAATTTCACAGTAGCGCGTCACTAATACTTTAAATAGAAAAACAACACCCATCTGAAGTAGCAACAACCAATTATACGCCAGACTATTTGAAAAGCACAAAAACAATAACATGCGGCTGCAATCCCGTAGCCAGCAAACCTTGCTACGGGGAGGCTAAACATTTTTCAGATGGGACATGCATGGCATTTCGATGACTTACAAGCAAGGTTAAAAAATTTTCTACGGGGACAAAATCCTTACACGAGGCTGAGCCCCGCCTGATCCCAATTTGTTTACGGGCATGTATGGGTGTATTTTTCGAAATTAATTATTTAACCGAACAACGCCCTTAAAATTTATGTGAAACGTTTTTTGCCAAAAAAAGATGCTATGAAACAACGAAAAAAACATGTGCGCTCGCTCTTATGCGTTTATTTATATCTGTTTTTATACTAGTATTTATGTATATATTGTTGATATATTTAATTTATATTATTAATAAACAAACAAACATATGTAGTATTCATGAAAATATGTATAGGGTCGAACAAAGAAAAATATCAAAACATATATCCGCCTTAAATTTCCGGAGAGCCAAGAAGCATTTTTAACCAGGGTTTAAGTAAACCTTCTGAAACCTTAGTTCTAAAACAATTTCACCCTCACGAAACGAATTCCTGACTGGCTACGGCCATGTTTGCATTAATTTATAATATACTTCTATATTTTGTAGATATACACATTTCTTCATATATTTACAAATTTACACGAACATAGGATGCAACCGGAGGTGAAAAATACCGAACCGTAGCCGGAAATAACGCCAGACTGTGAGGTGAGTTATTTTAGTAAATATCTTGAAAGTGTTGTAAAATCATTTGGTTTTACGCTTATTTTTATACGAAATCTTGGTAATTCTTTCATCAAAATTGTATCAAAAGTTAAGACGAAACGCACCGAACGAATAAATTTTGTAATACTATGCAAAAGTTCACTACCGCCATTGCCGAAAACTCCGATAGGAATTGTACCGGATCCGGAGGTCGATTTTATTCTGGAGCCAGGAGCCAGGCTACCTGTTGTACCCTGGAGCATATACGATATATAACGTACGTGCATTTATGCACGCAAACACATGTACTTACTTAACAGGTGCATAGCCACAATTTCATTTCAGGAGTGTAAACCTCATGTAAACGTTTCCTTCGATGTAGACCCATAATCAGCTCACCTTGCTAGGGACAGCTAAAAACATTTCAACAGGGACATACAAGGATTTTCATTGGCTTACAAGCGAGGCTGAAAATATTCTAGAAAACGGGCCTAAAATTTTTTCTTCCAAGGGAAGTGCTGAGCCCCTCTGGCCCACTGTCATGGTTTACGGGCCCGGTCCGAGGAGCAAGAAAAAAATTCATTTCTATAAGATCCTGGGTATTATTCCGATACTATACTTTTGTGTTGTCCTCCATAAATCTTTGTAGATATATTTCCCTTGAATACGCCCAAATAATGTTGTTTAGTAAAAATATAGTGTATTTTGCAACTTTTAACGCACTTTAAACCATAGGAACATGCACACTTTTTTCGAACAATGTGGCGAAAAATGATTTATGGCCAACCAAGAACCCTATTATAAAATATTTTACAACGCTAGCGCATACTACTACTATTTTGTATTAAAATAATCTTAAACTGTAAAATGTATGACGTTTGAAACACAAAATTTGCGTGCTAAATAAATTTTTTCGGATTGGTTAATGTTTTAGACAATAGTAACACAACGATAAGCTGGTTGGCACGATGAAGACATCGTGGTCTGAACGAAACTCAAACATAAACCTTGACCGCGGGGTTTGAACGGGAAACGAATATGATCACGTTCAATGTACTCTGCAAAAAATGGTGAGTCAAATTGACTCTCTCCGAAATAGGCTCCACGGGACTACACAAACTGAGTCAAATTCGATTCCATCAGAGTCCAAAATGCGATTCAGTAAGTCGAATTTGACTCTTGCGGAGTCGATTTTGACTCAGATTGTGTAGTTCCGTAGAGCCTAATTCGGAGAGAGTCAATTTCACTCAACATTTTTTGCAGTGTATAGAACAGGGCCGTAACAAGAGTATAAGCATGTTCCTAAGACTAGACGTATGAATGAGGTTACACCTAAGCCTAAGCCTAAGCCTAAACGTAAAATTACTCTAAGGTTAAGCTTAGACTATTGCAATCCTGCAGAAAAACGTTCCGCCGCTAATCTTTACATGGGCTGTGATCGCTGTGTAGTAACTGCCCCGCTAGATTGATATCCTTTTCTAAGAACAAAATTTGTTCCAGCCGAATTCTATTTAATATATTGAGTGTTACTAAAATGTCAAACTCCAAAAAGTGCTGAAATTTTGAACAATTGACAGACCATGGAAATACCCGGAACGGCTCAGCCCCCTAAAACATGTTAACCCCCTACAAATAGAATATCCCCACTGGTACGACTTGAGAACACCATGCACGCCCGTTGTAAACTCTTTTGCTCCCTTAGGACGGCCTTGGCTTACTATAAGCTGCACAAGTTATTACGTAAATAGATAACATTTTTGTTTATTAGCATAGTCAGTCCACATAATATATACGCTATATGCATAACATTAATGGGCGTATTTTCGCCACGTACGCCACTAATCGTTTAAAATTTTAATCTTTTCTCTAAAAAGCTCAAACCGCACGATGCTTTTTGTAACAGTTGTCACGAGTTACGATGGTACTAAGGCGGACGACGCTGTGAAAACTTGACGCCTGTGCATTCTACTTTCAATCACATCAGACAGCCCAAAGCGGTTTAGCCTATTCTAAAAACATTAAGGGAACAAGCGCAGGCACGTAGCCAAGAGGGGAAAAGGACTCAGCCTTCCCCCAAGAAAAATTTTGGCCTGCCCTATTAAATTTTGCACTTTGTTTGTAAGTCAGTGAAAACCCTTGTATGCGTTTCATTGAAAATTTTTTGGCGTCCTAGCATGGTGAGCTGGCTACAGGTCTGTAGCCAAGCCCATCGGACAGTTAAGAGTATTTTAGAACATTCCAAAAAACTTCAAAGAAGAGAAGAGGTGATTTTCAATAAATTAGCAGGCAAAATCATTCTATAGAAAAAGTGTAGCCCAGACTGTAACCAGCTCAAACTGCTACGGGAGTTCGGTGCAAAACAGTTGCATTGGACTCGTGCCGTCGCTAACCGTACGTTAAATGTTGTCTTCGGTGTTCGAAATTTTTTGTAGGGGGCTAAAAGCCGTCTGGCCCTCCTGTTACTAGTGGCTACGAGATCGAGGTAGCATTTTGGCCACACTTAATTCCCCATGGCTACCAGCGAACCGATTCTGATTAACAATTTCGAGCATAAAATAGACGTGAGCCGTTTAAGCTAATGACGGTTCGCAGCAATTGTTTTAATCTACAGTTATGATTGGTGCAAAATGCAAGAGTATGCAACTCTTAGGGTTCCGTATGATGCAAAATGTACCACCACCAGTCGTTACGTTTTTGCTGACCACTTATTTTGATGGTTGTCGCTGTCACATGCAATACAACTAAATTAGTGGTTAACAGGTTATACCCCGTCTAGATACGGGGGTAGATAAAAACGCAACGCTTGGTGATAAAATGATAAGGTGCCCCCGTGCCTTAAAATTTTTGCCTTTCATAACGTTTGCCAGCCCCCGTCAGACATTTTTGGATACGTGTCTTTATATAAAGTTATTAGGGTGTAAACGAATAGTAAAATAACGGAAACGAAAAACAGATATTGAAGTATAAAAGTGTCAAAAATGTTATATTTTTCTGTCAACACAGTTGAGGCGTGCATATTCATCGGTTTTCAGAATTTTTAAACAAAAATGGCGGATGCATAGAAATTTTTGAGCTGTTTCATTTCGAATTACTCCGCATCTGTAATAAAAATTGCGAGATATATACGTGATTTATAACTAATTTTGAACGTAAAAATAACAGAATTTTCGTTGCTTCTACAACGGAAATGGAAACGGACACCGATTTTCACCGGAAACGGATATCCAGTTACACCCTAACATATGTATATATTATATATAAATATATATTCTAAAATATAGGCGAGGTCAAAAATTGGCTGCCTACCTTCAAAGTTCATTTACCGTTTCAAAAATTTATAGCAAACCTTTGTTTTAGCAGAAAATAAATATAAAGTATAGCAGTAATGTTCAAAAAAATTAACTTTTCCTTTACTTCATATAAAATGTTTAATGTTAACGCCTACGCTAAGGATCAAACAATTTTCTACGCTATAAAACGGTTCACGAACAGAATGCCGCTGGACAAATGGAGCCGGAAAAATATATGCTGATTGGGCTATAGCAAGACATGCATCGTGGGAACGAACATGATATAAGCATTGAATATTTCACCTCTTTTGTCCGGACGGCCTTTGTCCAGGCGGCCTTTTGTACGGACAACCTTTTGTCCGGACGACCATTTGTCCAGACATCCTTTTGTCCGGACGGCCTTTTGTCCGGACGGCTTTTTGTCCGGACCGGACGGCCTTTTCTCCGGACGGCTTTTGTCCAGACTGTTTTCGGACCGGCGGCCATCTGTCCGGCGTTTATTTGTTCGGCGGTCTTTTGTCCGGTCACCCTATAAAACAACTAAATTCGAAACGTGTTGTTTTTGAAATATGTTTTTAATATCTCAGTAGAATTGAAATTAAAGTTTGAATCCGAAACGGCTTTAGACATACTCACAAGGCTCGTAGCCAAATTGGCAGTGGGGATCAGCCCTTCTGGACGAATTTTGATCAACCTAGAAAATTTGAACCTTGCTTGTAATTCAAAGGATTTGCGTTTCAAACCGTCTACCCATCCACCCCTCCCCGTCACAAATGTCTGGAAACGCCGCTGTTATTTATTTATCAGGCATAACTTACTTAAACAACACAGCCACCATACTTTTGCCGAATCCTAGACTTCTGGTCTCGCTTCCAAGATACCGAGACGCAATAAACCGAGACCAGACCGGCCAAATACCGAGAGTTGTCGAGACCGAGATTCCATCCCTGATCATAAGGCACATTTATTTGATGTACTTAGGAAAAAAGAGACGTGCTTAAAAGTATCATGATCCAAACAAATATTGCAACTAAACGTAACGCTACACAAATAGAATGTTGTTGTTAAGATGTTATAAATTTATCGTGGTGAGATGTTAACCTTTGTTACGTATAAAGCCTTTGGATACCTTACGCCATCGAAGAAAGAATTGTTCGCTACGTCCGATATTTGAATGTCATCTAGTATTAGATTTGAATTAACTATCCGGCTCCGGCACCGACACTTTTTGGTATCCGGTCGCACCCTGATTGCTTGCTGAATAGTGTTTTCTCTATAAAATCACTCTGTGATATGTAAATATTTCGTTTGACGTAAATTGCTACAAGATTTCGCGCAAGTTGTTTTACGTCATTTGAACGTATATTCACTTTGGATTAAGAGTATAGCGGTAAACACTTGTCGGTTCTGTGCATGTCCTATTATACTCGTTTTTGAACTGTAGTTGTAGATCAACGTGAAACATATGCATGGCACCAAAAGAAACTTACAGAACTCGAGCACGAGAACTCGCTTTCTCAAGTTTATATACTGGGCAATTTGAACCCAATCGCGCAACCATGAATTTTGACAACGGCTGTGGCGGTGGCAGTTGCGAATCCACAAATTTACGACCAGAGGATCGTATCTCGCAAGAGATAGTTAAAGAAACTGTTGGCAAGCGTAGCAAGTGAAAAGTCAACCACATTTTTTCAAAATCACAATACTTAAGCGTGCTTTCAAGTGGCTGCGTTTTATTGGCCTCAGTTCTGCAATCAGACAACAATTTTGCATACGAGCCATTTCATTGAAAGTAAGGTCTTCGAGAGCTTATAAATTACTAAAATTGCATTTGGCTTCTCGTTCGCTTCGATCGCCACGAACTTTTCCGCGCATGTGAACGACTCGTTTTTATGTCGTCTATTGCGCAGCCTAATGACCCGATTGGCCTATATTGCCATATTAGCTACGTCTTGGTAATACTATAAATGTTATGGCCAATGTATAGAAAAGGGCCGGAACAGTAGTACAAGCATATTCCTAAGCCTAAGCCGAAGCCTAAGCCTTAGCGTAAGCGTAAGCATCAGCCTATACCTAAGCCTAAGCCTAAGCAAATGAATTAGTCTAAATCTTAAATTTACTCTATTACAGTCCGGGCGGAAAACGTTCCGGCCCTGTTCTATACATGGGCCAATGTTATAAGCGGCTTCTAAGACAAGCTTTCTCTAAAAATGTAAGCATTTGATTGATTCGACCGCAAAGTTCCACAATCTATTAATGAAAATATATACAAAGAAATAAAAAAAACTAAACTGTCTAAAACTATACGGAATGTCAATATATTTTTAGTCATTTAAAGCGCAACAACACCCAAACAATAAACATTGTCTAAAACTGCAGCGCACGTACACTGTTTTGCGGACGCAAACATATTGCACTTTTTACAATAAATTGCAGCGATTTTTATATATGCAGTACTGTATTATAGTTCAGTGCAATATATTTCTAGAGTTGCTGTGTATATATTTAGTTTTCTGTAGGTAAAAAAATGTTTAAACATATACAAGGGTGCCGTACCCTAGGCAAATTTAAACAACAATTCAGTGGTAGGCAAACTTTGACAATAAATATTCGGGGTTACACACAGGTATTATTCTCGGTATCACAACAATTCGTCGTCCGACAACTCGTCGACCAACAAGTTATACGAAATTTCTTTGACTCGACCATTCCTTGGCCACCATTATGCTTAGGTTTAATCATAGGTTTAGTATTACACTTTTGGATTATGGTGAGATTTTTGAATAGGCTTTAGAACACTGTTGGGCGACATGTTGTCATGCCAGAGATTACCGTAGATTCATTATTCTCGACATGTGCAGCGGCTATCATCCCTAGTTAGCAAAGATTTTGTTTTTCTGCCATTCCAATTTTGTGAACAGCTTACGAGAAAACGAATATGTATTCGATCAAAAGAAACTAATATATGTTTGCAAAACCAAATGTGGGCCAATACCCAGTGACAGACTCATGATTTTCTAGTCGAAATTTATTGATTGGATTGTTTAGTATACATTTATGCAACTTCCACCATATCCTGCGTACAACATGTAACTTCTTGGGGGTTAGTGTTATGGACACTGAAGCTTTTTTGGCTCCAATATCCTGGATACAGAACCTTTCCGCTCAAAAGTAAAATCTTCAGTGCCCATCATACTATCCCCTCATAAGGTACCTGGTGTACGCATAATTTTGTGAAAGTTGCAGATATCATGGTTCGAAATGAATTATAAGCATGCGTTCTATACTGTTCCTATGTACAGTCATATACCGAGCGACACGAACGATACGACAGATGCGTTCTAATATTTGAGCGAATAGGGTAGAAAACATGTGGAAATTTGAATAAAACCTCGCAAGCAAAACGAACGAAAAGCCAGACTTAATGTTATATGTGGATTTGTCGGAGGATTCATTTCGGTTCCATGGTAAAATCATCCATTATTGCGAAATTTAAATGTACTGTTCGCGTGTAAACCATTAGTCCCAGGAAATTTAAATTTTGCCTTTCTGAAACCTGACTAATGAAAGTGTTGCGCTGCTGTCAATCAATTTGTTTCTATAGCCAGGAAAATCGACTTATATACGGGCCCGTAGGCAAGGGGATCCACAGGGGCTCAGCCCCCCTGGAAAGTTCTGGGCCCGTTATAAAATTTTCAACCTTGATTGTAACTCAGTGAAAACTCTTGTGAATGCCCGTCCTTGTCAGTCTAGGTAGGAACCGGGACATTAAACCTTTCAACTAAGCAGCTGGAACAGCGGGCTAGAGCGGGGATCGAACTCTCAGCCTATGGATTCTTGAGCGAGCACTCTACCACTGCGCCACGCAGCCCGCCTGTCCAACTGCATTGCATGTGCACATAATGGACAAGCATGTCTCACATGCTTAAAGTCCTGAAAATTTTATAGCCCCCTAGCAAGATAAGCTGGCTAAGACGGGCCTGCTTATATAAACAATGGAAATTTCCTCAAAGGCTACAATAAAACTTGTCTTTAGTATTATTTATATTGACAGAAAATATTTAGTCGGTTTAAAACATTGAAAAAGCTGTATTAAAAGTAGGCGTTGCCCAAAATCAAAAGTTAAACCCGCTACATACGTATATTGTTTCGTTCAACAAAATGTTTTATGAATAAATTTTATTTTAAAGTATATTAATTTCGTGTCAATGAAGTATAGTTACAGGGACAGTTAATGGATCCATAGTGCAAAAAATGAATCAAGCCGAGCCGCTACCTCCTGTACAAATGGAAGTGTTTGAACTTAGCTCTGTCGGCGTCGTACGGTATTCTTATTCCCATGAAATTTTATTCCATAATAAAAATATCATGATATTCATACTCCTTAGTAAAAATATCATACGGTATTGGTATTCCTTTGGTAAAAAACCATATTGTATTCATACTATAGCGACCCGAATAAAAGGGGGACTCATATTTTTTGGCCCATCCATAGGGAACCCCTGTTATTCAGTTACGGACTTACTGATACATCCAGTATTGCAACTATCCGTTGAATTAAACGTTTGTCTCGTGTCAATAGCCTGAGCGATAACGCAAGGTTAAAAACTTAAGAATGCTTTAAAGTTTTGAACTCAACTTTATTTGGCCCTGGAGTCATTTATGCACTCTAATTTCATTTATTAGGGCAGTATCAAGTAAAAATTCCCTTTTATAGCATGGACAAGTTTCCCCTTTGTAATTGAAGGACAAAATTTTACGTGATCCTATTTACTGAGAGAGTAAAGTACCATCCATATGCTACATTTATCGGCGAAGTTAAAAATACCGTAAGATAAAATTTACTGGGTAGTAAAAATTCGATGAAGGTAAAAATACAATACCTACTACACTGCAGCTGCAGGAGTCAAACCTAATTGGCCAGCCCGTGTTAACTGTAATGAGCTGCACACTAGGCGTTTACCTATGCGACCCATGTATAGAACAGGGCCGGAACAGCCCATGTATAGAACAGGGCCGGAACAGTAGTACAAGCATATTCGTAAGCCTAAGCCTAAGCGTATGGATGAGCCTATTCCTAAGCCTAAGCCTACGCCTAAGCCTAAATGCAAAAGAAATAGTCCAAAACTTGAACTGACTATTATATCCTCTCCGGAAAACGATCCGGCCCTGTTCTATACATGGACCACCTATGCTTATAACTAAGCCTATTAAGCCTAAATATAAGCCTAAGTCTGTCAATCTCTAATCCCAATTGGCATTCGCACAGTAGACAGACGACAATAATTAGTAAATTCCGATTGGTCTCGATTGGTTTATATTTGAAATCAATTTGGTCGAAAACTGAATGAAACCAGACTTGAGTCATAAGACTTTGTTAAGTTCGACTCGCTTTAAATTCAGTTCAGTTCGACTGTTGTGCTGATTTCCGTTGAGTCTCGTTTTGAATCAACGGCATTTGAAATGCAGTTGACTTTAGATTTCCACAATATTTTCGTGTTAATATTTTTCTGAACTCATTTACAATATGGCTTGTCAATCTTATACCGTTCCCACAAGTAATGTTTTGGCCGGAAATATAGACGCTACGGCCTAGCGCACCTATTGAAATATTATTGCACAGTATTATGAAATTACACATGGATAAACAACTACGAATATCAGCATTATATATTGCTCAGCTTAAAACGCTAAAACGGAACAAATTGCGTCAAATCATCAGGGGCTTTGATGTTGCGAGCACGCGCACGGCGGGCTAAGTCCTTCCTGCTACACACCATTGAACATTGCCCTCTAGTGCCCGCAAATGCGGACGCAAGCTTCAAAAGTTTCAATATTTCGGCAGTTTTAAGCTTCTTCAACAAAGCCAGACAAATCGAGTCGATCAACGTTATAAAGGCCAGCGTTCACAGCGAATTCAATTAGCACCAAGTGAATGAACATGTACTGAAAAAACGGTACTTGTCAATCTACAACCTGAGGTCTCACTTTTAGCCATTTATGAGGTAGGGTCTTACTATTTTTAGTAAAAATGCTATTTTTTCTGTCCGCAATACCAGGGGCGGATTCCCTTAATATACATTACTGTAGTGATTCGAATATTACGAGTTTGTCTGAATCAGTATGATCTATATCTCTTGATTACAGTCGGTAAACAAGCAGAGTCCAAAATTAGTAATAAATTAGAGTTCATGAACGTCAACTACCTTTGTTTAGATTGCATAAATGCTTCCTGGACCAAATAAAGTTCATTACAGAATTTGATTGATTATGCAATAGGGGTTCCATCTGCGGAGGCCAAATAATGTATCTGTCACTCCAATCTTATTGGAGTCACTAGAGTATAATACGGGCTGCAGCCGATCCAGACATTTGTAACGGGGGTCGAGCAAAGGCTATGAAACGCAATTTTCATTGAATGCTATATATGTGCCAAATTTTGAAGGGGGATTGTAAAGTCCAGACCTTACCATTTTATGACAAAAAAATTTCTGACGGGGAGAACGTACGCCCCACTCTGGATCCGCTAGCGTACAAGGGTCTTTCCTAAGTATAACGTTTCTAATGTTATGGGTACTTACAAAACGTCTAAAACTCCATCAAACGTATATTCGACAAACCTGTTCGGGGGTTTGAATTGAAAACATTCGTTGAGATCGTATCTTCTGAACAACATCGGCAACATTAATGCGACCGGTATCAAGTAACCGTCCAACACAAATATCAATAGCACAAAATGTTCCGGTTCGCCCGATGCCAGCAGAGCAATGAACCACAATTGGCGGACCAAGCGGATGACCATTCCACGAAGGATGTTGGACTCGAAGTTGAGTAGCCTACAATGACGGAAGAACGCTGGGTTCTTGTATGTTTTCTACATTTAAGTTTGAGGTTTAGACAGAGGCTGTTTATATCAATAGGAGGCGGAAGCATCCAAGAAGTGGGTGGACAAAATGATAGTAATTCCTACAAAACTATTGACGGTTTCCAACCGGATGACATAGAAATGTCGGATTATGCATCGGAACTTATTGATAAAGGCACAAGATTTATTCAACGTGCAACATGATCTGCGATATACGACCGAAAACAGCTAAAAAAGGCCACAAGAAGCCGATGCAGATAGATTGAGTTGCAGCACGAAATTCGAGCTATCGAAGAGAGGGCAAAGCCAGACGAAATCTTTGTATTCATTTTTCAGGCAACCGCGGAAATTTAAAAATAATCTTTCCTGTTCTCCCTGTCGCCGCTGTGGCGCGCACACCCAGTAATATCCCATTACAAAGCTTTGGTTTTGTGTGGGTCTGGTATAAATCCAATTCCTAGATCTAGTTTGGCTCGGTACCATCTACAGTATATACCGGTTTATTAAACAGCGCTGAGCCGATTTGCGCCGTATTATACCAGAATCTCAAATGTAGAATTTAAGAAACAAGAATAACTGATCGTGTCAATTGCGTCAATGTGGAACCAAACTTAATAACGATGGAGTACTACACGTGAGAACGAAACGATGGTGGTAACACAAGTCTTGCGAGCGAAGCGAGCGACAAGCTAGACGTAATTTTTGTATTAATGTTTATTCGCAAATGATTTTATTCACTTTTTTTGCAAAATTAAGATCCAAGAAAGAAAACAAAACGGTTTTTTTCAACCAGACAGATGAAGGGGGCAATTGCCCCTTTGCCCCCCCCGGTTGCGCCACATTATATCCTGTCTGTAGAGCCCTAGTCTGATGCTTGCAAGCGTTTACTGCGACTCGCCTATACTTTCCCACATAGCTTTCGAAATTTTTAGTTTTTACAACAGCTGGGGCTTGACCTCGTTCATCCCAAGGAATAATAGCCTTCGGTGTTGGGCTCAAGGTTAGACTTAGGTTTACGATAAGACTCACGATTATGTTTAGGCGTAAGCTTATTGGAGACAATTGTACAAACGCAGTTTTACCTGTAGTTGATGGACAATTTGAACAAACGTCAAATAAGACGATGCTGATTTTGGGACTTTATAGTCAGGCCACGCGTGATACAGGCAGTGACAAACGATCCGTTCTTGATGTGGATGAAGTTTTGAGCGAATTACCAAGTACGACAGGTCGTAGTCGTCTTCGGCGATGATTTTCTGAAAAAAATTTTCAAATATTGCAATTAAATTTTAATTAGAATTTACAATTTGACGGGCGTAATTTTGAGCGAATTACCAAGTACGACAGGTCCTAGTCGTTTTCGGCGATGATTTTCTGCAAAAATTTTCAAATATTGCAATTAAATTTTAATTAGAATTTACAATTTGATAGTGGTTTTTTTAGATTTTAAACATACGTTGTGGTACATGTTCTGGTTGAAACAAAAAGTGGTGCAGATTATCTAATTTCAACATGGTATCTGTTCGGTGTTTTTTAAAATCAAACCTTTTCGCAAATTTCTGTGAGACGTCCAAACCTTTGAAAACTTATGGTCGCTTTTTACAACATGGAACACAGGCGTGTAGCTTACCAGACCTTAAAGGTTTAAAAAGTTTAGCATTCAAATTTTGAGGCAGTTTCAACTAAATTTAACTCAGTATTAACAATTAAGATTTATTTTATTGATGCTCAAATTTCCACTATAATCTCGATCGAAAATTACTTACAGCAATCAAAATCACATGTACGTGTTTATGGAAGTTTTACTTTAACAGAAACAATGAAAGGTCCATAACGCATATTTTTTCGCGCAGACAATGGCCAATATCCGCCACACTTGTCACGATTTCGTTCCACCATCCGCGTTGTCATCACTATTACAAGAACCTAAAAATATATAATGAAAGATAAATAAATAAATAAATAAATAAATAAATAATATATCGATAAGAAACCTAACGTTCTTACTGTAGTAACCCGAATAAGAGGGGGGTAATAAGAGGGGTCCCCATTTTGAGTCCCACTCAATTGGAGATAAGGCATTCTGCCGATACCATTACGTTTCGAAGTAAAATACTCTGAGAACACAAAAATTAATTTTAGATAAAAACCAGTTGAAATTATAAAATTAACGAGGAATAATATAGTTCCGTTATTAACATTTTCTTGCCAAATCATTCGCCAAAAATCAATAAACGTCGACTTCATTGGCCCTTGCGTACAAATATAAGCTCGGCTTTGTTTGTACCCGTCTGAAAAACATTAAAAAATATAAAAACAACATTGATAGTCCTTGTATAAAAATAACAGAAGTCAACTGTTAATAATTCGGACCCATGTAAAGATCAGGGACGGAACGTTTTTTGGCGGGACTGCAATAAAATAAGCTTAAGCTTTAGACAAAATTTTTACTCGCGCTTAGGCCTAAAATTAGGTTTCGGTACAAGCTCATTTTTACGCTATGGCTTACGGTTACGCTTAGACTTAGGAATATACTCAATGCTATATTTACAGCCCTGTTCTATACATTGGCCATAATTCGCAAGCAATTTATGCGAAATTTAACAAAGAAACGACAAACTGTTTCGAGATCGGGCAAAATTTCTTACTTCCAGAACTGGAAGTATCTTAGACGGACACGACGGCAAGTTCTCAGTGTGTAAATATCGAGCACACCCAAGAGTAAAACATCAGATGGGCGTCAAACCTAATTGAAATAAGCGCATATATTCTAAGCCAGAAGCTAGCGCATGTATTTTCAATTAGCTACAGCACTTGGCGATGTGATCCTATAAAGAACTATCATGATGCTATTTCCACAATATCATGCGTACAGGTGACTTTTGAGGGGGTAGTGTGCAGCGCACTGAAGCCAAAAAAGCTTTCAGTGTGCGAGCCAGAAAGCTTCAGTGTGCAGCGTACTGAAGCCAAAAACGCATCCAGTTGGGTTTGTAAATTTAAAAAATACACTATAAATGCCAGTGCTTTGATTTTAACTCAGAATGATTTGAATCACTCAGTCTAAGTTAGGACTATCAGAACTCACAATTGTGAGTTTATTATCAAACTCATTCTAATTTAATCCATCAACTTCCCTGGGGTCAACTCAACTCGTAGTGAGAATCAACGCAAGTCAGAGTGAGCTAAAGTTTACTGCTATTAACTCCGAAATAACTAACTTTCCGTCTGAGTTGCTTATTAATTAACTCACTGAAATTAAGCCTAGGCTGTTTGAAAACAGGTCGGGTTAGTAGCCTGAGGGCGGCCAGAAAGGACTTAGCCGTCCTGAAAATTTTTTGACATCCCCAAAAATATTTCAACCTTGCTTGTAAGTCGTCGAAAACATTTGCATGTCTTGAAAAAGCTTTAGCCCCCCCTAACAAGATGAGCTTTCTACGGGGCCTAAAACGGTTGGCATTAAAAATCATTTCTTACCTGTGTAATTAGCATGAATATAATTTGATGCGTTTGGCATATTATCAGTCAATATGACACGAGTGTGATCATAACATAACACGTCTTGATATCGGTTTTTATCTTTGTATTGGTTGAATGCCTAAAGAATTTGATACTTTTCGGTTGGCTTTTGGAAATTTTCCCACGATTTTTAAGGTTGAGGCACAGGTTTAGGGTTAGACAAAGATTTAACAGTAGGTAAATGCTTTGGCAAAGTGATAGACTTAATAAGCACGCGGGGCGTTTTCCGAAACCAAAGCCTAAGCCTAAGCCTGAGTCTAAAGCCCATGCCTAGTCTAAGCCTGAACATACAGGGAAAGTGTATCAGAGCAAGAACCTGGGTAGTAATCTGGAGATAAACACCACGGACTGATTCATATGTTAGGCTTGAGTCCAATCATTTTACCTGTGGTGCCCTGGCTGGGCGATTTAACGGCATCAGTTCTTTATTAGTTTAAGGTTTCAATAAATGTTTTCGTTTTCACGATAACGTGCATACGGAATGCAACAGTTTTTAAGTGCTAATTTTTTATAGGCTCGAAAAAACTTTACCTCAAAAGTTCCAGGAGCGAGTTCTTTTCGAATCCTTTGATATTCTAAAACAAGTCCTGCAGCACCAAGTTGTTCGATATGCTTTACCCAGTCGGCGAGTGGGTACCCTTAAATTGAAATCGATAACCAAAAATTGTTATTAAAAACTAAAATTAAATCTATTAAAAATAAAATTAATTTTATTAAGCAAAGATAGCTAACCTATGTCTTTACTATGGTTAACAATTATGCACATATTCTCTGCCTAGTGTATATAGTACCTATACACCAAATTTGAACCAATGAATGGTTAGCTTGGAAATTTAGTACTTTTCTTGAATTTGATTTTAGCATACATCTAAGCAAATTCAGTGGTCTACAGAAATTGTCAGGGTGCAGTGAGAGGTCAAAATGCAGCGCAGAAGCCGGAGGACATCAAATTTTGCCGGAGGCTAAGCAGGAACCGAAGCTGTAATTGAAGCAAAATTACTAAATTGGGTAAAACACAACTGGTGTTGAATTTCGTAACTTTAACACTGATTTACACGGTGTTACCAAAAATTTGGTTCTAGAAAGCTAGGAAATTGGAGATTACAAAATATTGCCCAGAAATTACAAGCAAACCGAATAAACAGCACAACATTTAATAAAATATGAAAATTTTCGGCCGCGAAAATCCCGGATCGTTTGGCAAAAAATTCTTCTACCGGAACCGGAACTGGATCCGTAGATTGATTTTATGCCGAAACCGCGATTACAGCCCTTTGATTGTAGCATGGCTGCTTCCACTTGTGTCAAAACTGCATTTACTAAACGTGGTCAATTGCAACAACTTATTCTTATTTCAAACGTGCGATACACTCGGACATCGCTGTTTGTGCTGTGTGCGCGACTCTAAAGCTCGCGCTGCGCACTCCAGCAAACTCGTGTTATCGCCCTCGCTCCACACTTTTGTGTTGTTCGTGCAGTTGTTTTTTATAAGAAGGCGTAGATGCTTTCATGCGGGCACGAGCCGAACTTACTGTCCACATAAACCAATAACCCCAGCTCAAGGTCCTACTAGCGATCCTTTTGACTTACCTGAGCCAGGCTGGTGTAATGCAGCGAGATCCGAATAGTTCTGCACAGATGGAGGCTTAACAAGTGGCGCGTTGATAGCTTTGTTGTAGAAATTTGCTCGAGTCTTCGAAGCGCTTGGACTTACACGTGCCGCAGGAAAACTTTTGCTCTCTTTTCCAGGCCTTTCGACGAGTGGTGACTGAATTCGAACTGGTGATAAAATTTTGCTGAAAGTAAATCAAACCGAAAAATTAATTATGTTCGCATCTTGCTTGAACATAAATCAATAAAACTCACAATTATCTGTAGGTATTTTAAAAGTAGTTGTATTGTTCCGCTTTGAAAAATTTTTCTCCACACATTTTGTTAAAAATACAATTTTTAGCCCCAGAATTATTTTTGTTATAAAACCTTACAATTTCTCCACACAGAAATTTTTTGTTGATTAAATGATAAGGTTCCTACTTTAACATTTTTTGCTGAGAAAATTTTTTGTGATAATAAGGTTCTAAGCTACTGTTTTTGCGTTTCACAACATTTGCCAGAACGCCCTGTCTGAAATTTTTGTATCCGCCTCTGTATATAGGGAAAATGTGTTGGTATCATAAGTTATTTGGTTATTTTGCAAAGTAGCAGTGGTTATACTGTAGCGACCCGAAAAAGGTGGAGAGATAATATGAGTCAGGGTATCTCCGCAGAATACTGGAGCTGGATTGAAGAAAGAAATATCGGTTCGGATTGGAACTGTTTGTAGAAGTGAAATAAATATCAAACTCCCCTGTTGTTCGTGTCACTTCATTGCGAAGAATACTACGAGGTTCTGGTGCAGAGCCATTATACTTTGCACAACATCTGTGATTGCTAAGCAAAACACTTTTTTGGAATATGCTTTTATGTTTACAAATCCTGTGTTATAAAATTGTATTAACAATAAAGGGTGGGATTTCAAAAAACCCTAAACACGTATAATTGTATTATGGTAAAAAAAGAAAAAATTTATTCTTAGCGGATGACTATAAGGGATCTATTTGACTGTGGTTACAACTTACTTGGACCGAGCCGAAAGACGGCTTTTTCGCTCGTTTTGCTTTGATGTTGCCGTCAGCTTGGCTACGTTGTCAGCTGATGTTTTCAATGTTAATGGAACCAGATCAATTGCTGGATTATATTGAGGTTGAGATGACTCCAAAGCGTTCGGTGTCGCCAGATTTGGTCGAGGTTTGCGCTCGGTAGCTTTCGCCGGTACAGGATTAGGTTTAGGCTTTGATTTAGGTTTATTTGCTTGTTTTTGCGGCGGCTGGTGCTCAGCTGAACTTGTTGTAGATGAAGATTCACCCGATGTTACGGAAGAGGGTTTAAGCGAGCCAACAGACAGTTTAGTGTCATTGTTATGCTTCGACTTGTTGAGTTGATTGAAATTTGTAGCAGCGGAGTTGACGTTGTCATTTGTAAGTTTTGAGTTTGAAGGATTTAACGTTTTAATTTTGGTGTGTTTATTAGAATTTAATTCCATTGGTAGAAATTAGTTTTTTTGCAGTTATTGACGCGTTTGTGGATTATACAAGTAACCACCAGATTTTGAAATCAACACACAACTACAAATCCCAATATACAAAAATATTTTCAAAACAAGAATGGTCCCAAAATTTTTGGGAGTACTAAGATTAATATGCTTTAAACGTAAGCTTGCGCTAAAGAGAAGTCAATCCGTAAATTTAAATCGAATTACGCCGTAATATTTTAATTATCGTTTACCGTTAACGTTTCATTGGTCAGTATAACTTACAAAAGACAACAAAATAATAGATTACGAAAGTAACAAACTGTACACTTTGTAGCTAGAAGTTTAAAAGCCTAGCCTTTCTGATACTCGCAGGCAACAATCATTCGCTAACTTCGAATTTAGTTTTAGCGTAAACAAACGAGTTTGGCTAATTTTAGTCTTAAAGAAATCGCAAAAAGAGCCAGTCGCCTTAACCTGCAATCAACCTAAGCATTAGAAAACGCGCTTGGGCAATTTTTATCGTTTAGTTTAAGCCAATCGAACAAGCATCATTTTTTAGTTTCCCACACACAACTAAAATTCGAGAGAACTTTTCAGTTCATTTTACGGTGTCAATATAAACACAAAGAACATTCTGCAACAGAACGCCTGAGTAAGCAGTGTAGTAGGAGTACTCTTGTTTACATGAAGGGGCTCGGGCCACCCGCACCCCACAACTTTAAAGGACCTTAAGCAAGATGGGAGCTGCCACATCAGTGTATATATGTTCGCGTTTATACTATGAGCAACCCTTTAAAACCTCAAGCTTTTGATATCAGTTCAACCTTGAACTGAGAAATTAGCAAAAATCACTGCACAACCATGTTGAATTGAACCAAAAGTAAAAAACCGGCAAATTCTTTCAACTGGAGTCGTGCCAGTCAACGCCACTACGATATTTTTTACTACAACCCATTTTGAAGGTCACATAAAGCAAAGGTGAAACCGGCATGAGATACCTTTGAACAATGATACCAGGTTGAGTTCTACAGCCTGTAAGCGGCTACTTATTTTTGTTATATTCATATCAGGAATTTCATCTCTTATAGAATTTCGGTTGACTCTATATATACCACCTATTCTCTGTTTGACAATTTAGGTTCGCCTTTATGTAGGGGCCTATTTCAGGCGGATAGAAGAACATATCTCGGTGAAATTCTAAAAAATGCGAAAAGCACCTGAAATATTGTATTAGATCCATGAGTCCAATTTTTTTAAATTTCAACAAAGTATTATTTCCCCCTGAAATGAAATTTTACATTAGCCCTGCTATAGTAAACAATTTAACTAAAAATACTGTGTTTAGCGTACAAACCTTTTCCGGTCGTTCAGTCACTCAACCTGTTGTTAAGTACCCTTTCGTCTATGATAGTACTTTTAGTGCTTGGGCGTATAAAGCAGCAATAAGCCTTGGTAAATACAACAGGTAAAAATAGCTCCGATACAGAGTTGTTTAATGTTTGGTCGTCAAAATAGTGGAAGTATATATCAAAAGGCTCATATCAAGGGTGTAACCAGGTTTTCATTTTAAGAGGATACCAACTCCATTTCAAGTGTCAGTTTTTGTACGCGTGCGCAGCGAACGAGAAATGTTTGTATCACTTAAAATCCATCGTATTTGGAAGCTTGCTAAAACCGCGTTTATCCACGTGCCTCCAGAGGTCGGTTTAAGGATATATAACCTTTATCTTGTCTCAAGTATACTGGAATAGTTATTATTCAAGCTAAAACTTGGTAAAAAATATATACATGATAGCGCGACTTTGGCTTTCAACAGATATGAGAGAGACGCAACCGGAACCTAAAAATGTTGAAAACATAAGAAGATAAATAAATCAGGGGTCATTTCCGTTTATTCCCGCAGCCGCCGCTTGCCTAAAATTGGTTGGGTTTCGAAAATTTGATCTTCTAAATACCTCTCTGATCATTTCATACCAAAATTTGAATTTTTGAAGCATTAGATTTTTAACGTGCCGAGGCCTCCTTACCCTTAAAACTTTATTGTCAAAAATTTATAAAAGCTTTATATCAATTAATGCGCTTTTCCGCGCTCAGGCGAATGGTGTTAAATGTTTTGCAATCCGACGTGTAGTGAGTGCGTTATAGTCAAATAACTGATTTGGTACCATGCCATCGTTGGCAGTGCTTTAAAAGTATTTCACCATACCTTGTTGTAAATAGATGTCTGATTGCTGAATATTTAACACCATTCAACTCAGCGTTGCAAACCACGCGGAGTATACAATTTGAACAGCTTTTTGACAGAAAATTTATTTGGATACCAAATGAAATCCTTTGGTCTTTGAAAATTGAATTTTTAAAAAATACAAATTTATGTCAAAAATCATAAAATCATCAAAACAGGCCAAGAGACAACCCCTATGAGACTACGTTTGTCCACCCCAAAAATTGGACGGGCAATGCTACTTTTAGTAGTGTCCCGTTTTATACCGGGACAGCAAGACACATGAGTGTAAATTGGGGCAAATTCATGCACTCCTGCCGGCAGTATTACGTGCAGATGGAAAAATAGGACAGCCTTCTTGCAGAAAAATGGGAAAACGAGACAGCTGCAAACTTTCCATGGGAAAACAAAACAAATGGACAGGTATGTTTCGACAAATGGGAAAACAAACGGCTGCAAGTTTTCGCTAGGAAAACGGGACAACGAGAGAAGCCTGTTTCGAGCCAATAGGAAAACTGGACAGCTGCAGTTTTCGCTCGGAAAACGGGATAGGTTCGTTTCGGGCAAATGGGAAAACGACACAGCTGCAAGTTTTTAGTGGTAAACAGGACAGGTTTGTTTCGGCTAAATGAGAAACGGTAGAACTGCAACTTTTCGCTGGGAACACGGAAAACGGGACAGGCTTGTTTGAGCCAAAATAGGAAAATGAAACAGCTGTAACTTTTCGCCAGGAAAACGAGACAATGGAACAGGTTAATTTCGGGCAAATGGGAAAACAGGACAGCTGCAAATTTTCGCTAGTAAAACGGGACAATGGGACACAAATCAGTATTTTTTCAGTCTGTACAAACTTTTTAGATCGGAGGATGGTTTCAAGATTTTGGTAGGTGGGGTTGCGCATGGGTCAACTGAACGGTCTTCGAAGAAATTATATTCAAAAAATTTCATGTATTATACAATTATGTATCAGTTTCAGCGTCTCGCGAGGCTCATGTCGATATTCAGCATCAAAATTGCTTTTGCCTTAAAACAGGGATAAATCCAAAATTTAGTATTGAGATTTTGTACTAAAACTGTGTTTGGCGTTTCGCTCACTTAGCTCACGCATTTTTATAACTGCTATATATCTCGTTATTCTCGTCAGCAGTTTGTGGTTCCCATCCTTGATTTCATAGAAAATGTAATTATGTTATCGCTCGATTTGCTCGCATGTTTTTTCTCTATTAATTACGTGTATGAAACCAAAGGATAGGATGCGGGGACTGATATTTATTTGCTTCTTCAAACGGTACCTCCCTTATTCGGTTACGGATTGTGGCCCATGTGAAGATCAGGGGCGGAGCGTTTTTCGTTGAGACTGCAATAGAGTACTGTAAGAGTCCGTAAGCGGATAGTCTCTCTAAACCCTAAGTTAGAGTTCGTAAATGTCAGTTATCCCTAATTGTAGTGCATATATGACTCTAGGAACAAATAAAATTGAGGTCGAGACTTTAAAGCATACTTAAGATTTAAAAGTACATTCCTAAGTATAACCTTGCATTATCGCTCAAGCTATACACAAGACAAATAAACGTTTAATTCAACAATAATTGCAATGCCGGATATATACGTAACGAAGGTCGGCGGACGGCGGATAAAATATAAATAACAGTATGCAACCGAATAACAGGGGTGGTACCCTCTGGAGAGGCCAAATAATATCAGTCCTTCTCTCTTATTCGGGTCACTACAGTAAGCGTAAGCCTTAGACTAATTTTTTGCTTGGCTTAGGCTTAGGCTTAGGAATATGGTTATAATACTGTTCCGCCCCTGTTCTTTACAATAGCCCGGACTGTTATTCATTGTCTGCTAGATATTGAGCAGGCTTAGCCGTTCCGCTTTGGTCTGTTATATGAGCTTTTACTAGACCATATGACCTCTATCCACTAAGCGAAGCCAAATAGGAATACAGTGTTCTTTCTATTGATTGGGACTCAAAATGTACAATTTTCTTCTTACCCACACCCTTTTTCGGGTCGCTACAGTACAGAAATAGATAACAAAGTTAACCCCACCAAAAATAGGCTTTCCAACCCCCCTGAAGGTCCTATTTAGCTTCTAGCTATATGCCTGTTCTCTAGGAGGACTTCTGTTCAGTCCGCCATTTGAATGGCGAAAAACCCTCGCGAGCAAGTCAGCAACAAATAAAATGCAGTTTTAATACTTTATAAGGAATTGACCTTATCATTTCACAAAGTGTTCGTGTATAAGTAGCTGTTTGATATATACTGTATTTCAATGCTAATTCATCAAAAAAATTTTGTGTCACGCTTACGATATTGGCCACGTTCAATGTAAGAAAGTTTAGTTGTTTTTGTCAGCAAACACCTCTTAATGCTAATATAACCTAATCGATCTATTTAAGCTTTTTTGCGTTTACAGGCCACCGAAGTTATATGCGAGAAAGGCATGGTGCTAGCCTGTGTCAGGTTAAAAATTTGTGTATTAACCAGGGTGTAACCGGATATCCGTTTCTGTTTTGTGTAAAAAACCTGTACTCGTTATAAGGTAACTTACCCTGGATCGAAAGTCCTTGCCACCCATCCTTGGCGGGTACTCCTTATGGTTTGATCGAGGTTGGCTACTAGGTCTAGTTATGCTACTCCGCCCGATCACGTCCGGGATGGGTTTCCCATCTCGGGCTCGCAATGTATACACCATCTGAACGCAAATATCTATCGTCACCGGACCGTTGAATAAAATGTCGCGCTTAATTCCGTATGATAAAAGTTCCTCGCCGGCTGCGAGCCAGCGAACGCTTCTGAAACACAGATTATCCCAAAAAAAGATTTGGGGCTAGGAGACTCTTATCCTCGCGCATTCCTGCCCCCAGGTAAACTTTCTGACCACCGCGGCAAAATTACATTGACCATCCAGTGGGCAAGCAAAATTCGGAGTGCGGGTAAAAATAAATTCTTGGTAAAAAGGAGTTGGTCAAAAAGGAAAAAGAAAAATTGGGAACCCGCACCGCCTATCTTTAAGGCTGTAGAAATTTTTCACTATACTCAACAGTTATTCAATACTCAGCGCTCAAAAATCACCCGGGAAAAGAAAAATGAAAAAGAAAAAGAAAAATACCCATCCCCAGTCCGGACACGATAACAAATTCCGACCCGGACTTGCTCGTTAGCTACTCGCGCAGGTCTGAGTCCGAAATAACGAAAATATTCCCGTCCTGCGGGAATCCAACGAAAACAATAGCGCTATAATTCGGTAAAAAACAATAATCTCAGAGTCAGTACTGAAACGGAATTTCCAAACACTCTCAAAGTAGTTAGGCTATATTCCCTTACAGAATAGGACACCTGCACTTTATTATGAAATCATAACTCGGTATTACATTATACATTATTCAATATATCCGTGTCATGCATAAACGTTTAGCCATAATGTTCCTAGATTCCACCTACAAACTCGACTAAAACATGGCTCTTTACCTGTTCCGCCTCTCGCCGTAGCGTGGTCTCCCATGCTGCGAGGTCTTCCCGAGCCGGTGGACTTGCCGCTCACCGGCCCCCTTCCGGTGTTGCCGGGCGAAACTCTTCCGCGAGTGGATTCAACCGGGCCGACGTTCGAGGTGACACGGGAATTGTTTCCGACGTTGACGACGCCGACTTCGTCGGTGGAGGAGTTTGCGGCGGGCCATCCCGAGCATTTTGGTCCATGTTTGAGCCAAGCTCGTGGGTTTCGTTGTTTGAAATAAAAATACCGCAAAGTTACAATAAACACCAACTTATCTTTCAAACCTAATGTTCACCCAAAACTAGGTTATTTGGTGAAAATCGAACGTTCCGTTATCAGAACTTACAAATTCATAGGCAAAACCATATTACGAAAAACATAGCAGATAGAACATTTCAAAAATACTTCACGCCATTGGTCAGAAAACTAAAGCCAGCGAACTCAACACAACTAAAAATCGCTAGCTAGCTAACTTTATTCAACATAACAAAAATTTTCATACTTTCAACCTGCACAGCCAAAAATTTGACGAAAACCACATAAATTCCTGCAAAACTAGTTAAATAAAATCGCAACTACTCAAATTTACCCTCTTTTCGGCTCTTCAAAGAACTAGAAACTCGCCAAAACACCTTTGACCGCCAAATTTGAACTCAACATTTCAAATATTTGCAAAACAAATTCCAAGTAAGTTCAAACAACAAAGCGTAACCGCCAATGAGTTCACCAAAACAGTATTAACGTGAACTCAATAATGTATAACGTTCCACAGGTAAGTTTCAAAAATATAAACAACATACACCACATACTTTGCCCCGAAAATTCAAAATTTCAAAAATCCCAGTTTCGATACCAGTAATAACATCCTAATCAAGCCGGCAAAAGACAGAAAAGACCGCCCCGGGCCCAAAAACATTCAAATCCAGTTCAAATCAACTCTTTCCACTAATTTTACTCACCTGCGCTCTCCCTAGAGACCCCTAGATCTCGAATATGAAACCACCAAATCTCACGCCTACGGAGTACTACACCCAGGGGTCACACACTTGGATCCCCCAGGTGAATACCTCGCTACGGCTCCAAAAACATTTCAACCGGTGGTTTTCCAACCCGACACGCTCAAATTTCGCGTCTCTCGGGTTTCCCCAAACAAAAATTCAACTCAACGGAGTCACGGATCCAGTGGTATCCCTACACTCGTTTATGTTATAGAAATACCGGAAATACTGTTATTTTTATGCGCGTCGTTAAGCGATAAATTACTTGAAACATTTACTAATTTCCACAATACAGATACGCTACAGTATTTAGATTTGAAATGAACAAGTAATTTGGCGGATAGCAAACTATACGGTCGCACCGCGAGTGAAACAAACAGTGTCATCTCACTTACTTGATATTTCTTTGTAAACTTTGAAAAATATATATAAATGAACCACAACTATTTTTTTCAATCATGGCCGCTTAAAACTTAGCGAATTTTTATCACAAGCAGTATACATCAATAAAATGTTGAGTGCATATAAAAATTTCACGGCTGCAGTTCTCGAAGTGTCCAACCCTTCTTTGAGTTTTCTTTTCGGAAGTTATTAGAAGGTTTTTAATTGGTAATACAAGAATCCACTTTCTCTTGACTGTGCCTCTGGTGTTCTGTATCTAGCAAATATATAAGCCAGTTGATCAGTGTAACATGTGTAAAATTATTCCACGTAGAGAATTGTAACTTGCACCAGGTTTAAATTGGTGTATAATTAGGTACATTATATTGCACTTATTCGCATAATCTTTCCATCCCTAATGGCCGCTATGTGGCATCGTAAACGATAGTTTGTTTAGTTTTAGTGCTTACAAAAATGGCTCGTTTTGGCATAGTTTTTTGTATATCAAAGATGAAAGTAAATTTACTCCCTACTCCATGCCTTAACACCGGCCTTTCGTGTGACCCATACTAAGTGAAGCTGTGCGCAATGGTTCAACGGACTGCCGAAACTTCTGTCTTACTCTCGGCGCAGTGGGCAGCAAGGTGCCGTTAGGCTGCGTTACCACAGTACAGCTACTAATTGGCTGCAGAAATGCCCAGCTACAAGGCATATACACTAGCTTTTCCCTAATGTAACTTAGCATGCAAGCCAACGAGCTAAAATTGTCAAGAAAACTGTCACAGCAGCGAATTTTTTATTATTAGGATATAACCACATACAAACTTTGACTGAAACGCAGAAGGCATATACCCGCAAACAAAGGCATAAAACCGGCATTTTAAAGGCTAAATTTTAGCACAGAATTTTCTATTTTATAAAGGATTTCAAAACCTTTCGTTTTTATGTATACAACTGATATTCATTTGAAGTTTGCGTGAGCAAATACAAGAGTCATCGCCCGAGGACGGTGACAAAAACGAAATTTGTTCACAATTTTAACAATTTTGGATGTTTCACGCAGATTTTTCTGTAAATTTTTACTTGGCCGATTGAATTTTTGCATATTTCAATATTTGACGGGTTATTAGAATACGTGTTCTTAGTTTATTTTATCTGTTTAATCTCTTTTTCATTTTCTGATTGTAAAAACAACGCTTTTAATTGTTATCTTGACAATTTTAGTCTGTTTTTGTTTGAGTCTTTTATTGTTTTCGATGTATTTATCTTCATTTCGTTTTTTGTTTCTGTGTCTTATTTGTTTCTACACTGTTTAATAGTTCGACGAACAGCATGCAGTATGTTTTATCCGGTCAAAACCCTTGTTCATCGCTGTTATACAGGGTTTTACGACCTTTTTTACTTGTAACACAAGAAATCTGGTTAGAACAAAACGTATTTAACCAAGATTGGGTCAACCATTGGCAAGGCAACTTCAGATATTTTAAATTAGCAGCAGGAAAATCATGCTCGCGGTGGTTTCGAATTCTTAAGCCATGTAACTTTAAGCGACCGTTCATTCCAGTCCGAAGCGCAGCCTGCGTTTTCAACTGCTTATATCGACGACTTTATGTCGCACGTTGTGTTGCCAACGAATCATGCATTATATATCAATGCGTTACATTTCAAGTGCAACGAGCAAGCATATGCCCATATATTTACAGATATTGATACCATTTGATGCAGTGAAATCAAGGTGTAACCGGATATTCGTTTCCGTTTCCATTTCCGTTAAAAATCGGTGCCTGTTTCCGTTGCCGTTTCCGTTATAGAAATAACGGAAATTGTTATTTTTACGTTCAAAATTATTTTTAAATTACGTATATGTCTCGCAATTTTTTGTTACAGATATGCTGCGATTGTTCGAAATGGAATAAGAATTACGAAATTCATCCAAAGTTTTAAAAGATTTCGATGCATCCGCCATTTATCCTTTGAAACTTTTGAAAGACCGTTGAATTTATCACGCCTCGATTATGTTGGCAAAAAATAAATCATTTTTGATACTTTTATACTTCAATATCCGTTTTCCGTTGCCGTTTCCGTTATTTTTACTATCCGTTTGCACCCTGACTGTAATACGTTTGAAATGACGCAACAAAATGAAAACCTCTTGAAGTTTACGTATTTTAAGAATTTAAGTTTTAAAATATCATTAGAAGGCTATGGACCTGTTTACTTTGACTCCAATTTCATATTGGATAAATAAACTTACCACCCACGTATGTACCAGCAAAAAGCAACGATATTTACCAGTGTGTTTAAACGGATAGTAAAAATAATGCAAACGGAAACGGAAACGGAAAAACGGATATTGCTGTACAAATGTTTCAAAGATGTTTTATGTTTCTGCCAACACAATTGAGATGTGCAAATGTTCACCGGGCTTTCTAACATTTTAAAGAAAAAATGACGGATGCGCTGAAATTTTAAAATTTCGAATGAATTTCGTAATTTTACTTCATTTCGAACAATTGCATCATATTTGTAATAAAAATTGCGAGATATCTGCTTGATTTATGCAGGGATGTCATGGTGATGGGGATTTCCATGGCGATTCCCATGCAGTGTGTGGTGGAGCGGGGTGGGATCATTTCAAAATTGCCGAAAATTCCCATCCCAGTCCGGAGTTAAAAAATTCTAACAGCATACGCTGGAAGTGGCAACGTTGCATATATTTATTAACTAGTTGTTCTACATATCGGTAATTGTCCACGGTAAACTGTGTTCATTACCAAGCATCGCTTAGGACTTAGGTTCTCTTACAGGCATAATTTACTACATTACAATGCAAGTTGACAATGTTAAGCGCTATTAATCATTTGTCATAAAGCCTTAAGGCATGCTTCTTTAATGATTACGGATACACAGGACATATGTATCACAACCTTTACATGATGTCCACCAAGTCTGGAATCCCCGTGGGAATCCCCACGAAAATTATCCGCACGGCGGGGTGGAGTGGAGTTGAAAGTTCCTGCCCCATGACATCTCTGTTTATAACTAATTTTGAGAGTAGAAATAACCGAATTTCCGGTATTGCTAAAAAGGAAATGGAAATGTACACCGAACTTTACCGGAAACGGAAACGAATGTCCGGTTACACCCTAATATTTAGAGTGTAGTAGCGAACAGGGTGTAACCGGATATCCGTTTCCGGTAAAAATCGGTGTTCGTTTCCGTTAATTTTATAAAAATACTGGAAATTCTGTTTATACGACATACATCTCAAAATTTTAAAAATTTCGATGCATTCGCAACATTTCTGAAAACGTTTAGAAAGCCCGGTGAATATCTGCATGTCTTAATTTTGTTGGCAGAAAAATAAAACATGTGAACCTTTTATATTTCAATATGCGTATTTCAGGGTAGTAGTTGCAATGTCATTTCGAGACGGCATCGAGAATAATTTTACAGCCCTCTAAAATTCGGAAGTGTACTTTAAGCTAAAGTAGTGTTTCGGCTTCTCACAAAATTGCAAGGTGGAAATATTGCATCCTATGGCTTATCTTTGTATACGTCACCTTAAACTTTGATTTAGGCTTTGGCTTAAATTCACGTTTATACTAAGGCTGGCATTTGTATTTCGTAGTTCGGTACCTCTCGGGCACAGCAGCTGATCTACAAACGAGGGGGTGCGTTACGATAGGGCGGAATATACCTATATTGGTGAAACAAACCATGCGAGGAAAACGAGACAATTAGAATACTATTTTAATAATTTGTAAGGTAGGAATCTAACCATTTTTCGTAAACTTTCCATTCTATGTCATGTAAGTTTATCTGACGTCAACAATGACGGATCCGGCCGGTCCGCAAGCTCTCGCGGCGACTGCACCAGCACGAGACCTATTCTAAATATAAGCCACGAAGCGAGTTGAACATCGAACACCAGTCGATGTTCTGTTCATTAGTATCTAATACTTCAAAGCAATTGAATCCAAAGCACACAAATGTTCTTATAATACTTCTTTATTTTGTATGATTTGATCCGTTTTGCATACGTCTTAATAGCAAGAGTCTAATTGACAGCCAATTATAGGAATTGAAACGGCATTTTCAAAAGGTGTGTGTCTGAAGCACACCGCAAAGTATTTCAAAAAAGATACATATAAATTTGTGCACCACGTTACTCTGTAAGACGTCACAGACCATCTGACCACAAGGATCCCCATTTTGAGTCCCAATCAATAAGTGTCCGTATTCATAATAAGAGTTCGTAAGCAGATAGAATCCTTTAACCCAAATTAGTGTCCATAATTGTCAATTATCACTAATTGTAGCGCATAAATGATTCCAGGACCAAATAAATTGGTGTTCAAATTTTAAATGCGTCCTTAAGTTCTGAAAGCAACATTCCAAAGTATAACCTTGCATTATCGCTCAAGATTTTGATACAAAGCAAAGGCAAAAAACGTTTAATTCAACGGATAGTTGCAATATCGGTAATTGATCAGTAAGGAAGGGTGGCGAAGGGCAAGTTAAAAATAAATAACAGTCCGTAACCGCATAACAAGGGGGGTACCCTCTGGAAAGGCCAAATAAATATCACTCCCCCCCTTATTCGGGTCACTACAGTACTGATCAAATATGCGACGATTCGGCGCACGACAACTTGTCGCCCAACAGTGTCCTAAAGCTTGTGAATAAGCCTAAGTAAGCATAATCCTAAGCATAAACCTATGCCTAAGCCTAAGCATAACGATGGCAACGAACTGTTGAGTTGGTAAAATTTCAGATACAAATTATCGGGCGATAAGTTGTCGGGCAACGAATTGTCGTGTCATGCAAAACTGTTATGCTCAAATATATGAGATCACGCTTACGCTCAAAAAGGTAAAATTCTTAGAAGGCAAAAATAGCTAACTTTCACTTTAATTACTTATTTAGTATATAAGCCCCATTCCATAGATCAATTTGAAACATTATCCTGCCGGATCTTAGCGATGCTTCATCGTGTATTCTACTCACGTTCGCTATATGTACATAATATGCATAAAACCATAACACTTTTACTAATCAGGTTTACAATGAAACTGTTTTATGTCAAAAACTAACATTCGTGCCCTTTCACCCTGTTGCAAATTCTCTGTACCAGATGCCTCGCTGCATACAGTCCTTGGACACAGAGTGGGATGTGGGTAAGGATTTTTTACGCGATCCGCGCTTTACACGGTCAAATAAGCAGTTTTTTAACAGCGCGTTTATATACCCACGGTAAAAGGAACTACCAACGACCCACGTTTTACCCGTGCCTGAAGTTTATGCAGTATTTTAAAGATCGCTGGTGATTTGCACTTTAAACTGAAGTTTTGTGTTATAGCTCCAATGAATTTTGCACCTGAAAGCTTACTAGGAACAACAAAATTTTAAACCCAACTAAATAAAGCTAAGAACTTTTGCTTTTTCAACGCTCACTGACTGGCTTTAATTATAATAGCGTATGTTTTGCTCCTAAATATTAATGGTTTGGCGCCGGTAAAAAATGTGAATTTTTTACCCGCACAAAACAAATCTTTACTCGCGGGTATACTGGTGGCTAAAATTTTTTTACCCGACCAGCGTTTACCCGCTGGTACCCAAGTGGGACCCGTTCATCCCTATCTCTTAACGTGACCTCACACCCTATAGGCTTTAGTCCAATGCACTCAACTTACACTATTAACACGCAGTACACTGTAAATTCCAATGACTTGATTAATCAACTCAGCTAAAACTCAACTCATTTGAATTACAGTATGGTAAAATATGAATTATAAGTCTCCGAACCGCTCGAAAATTCCCTGCACCTCGCTTTTTGTGGCACGTTGAAAATGGCAGGGAACCATATCTTGTTTCAGCTAAACTGGGCCCGCTGGTCACCGTTCGGTCACTTCCGACCCATGGATCGGAGGTTGCTTTTCCAACGCCGCTGTTTGATCAAATTTTGATTTTTACAGCATTTTTAATGCTTTAAAACACCGATAAAATTGACTGTCATATTAAGTTTAGAATAAAGTCTGACAGAAACGAATTATAATCGGCTCTAATTGTTGTTTGTTTGATTCTTTGCGTTTCACAAATGTTTGTTTGTTACATTTTTGATTTGAGACTCATTTTGGTTCCTGTGTACTAGAATTAGCATTCATCAAATTTGGCCACATCAATCAATGCTGTGAATTTAGCCGGAGCTCAAGCTTTTGAATAAAAAACGCAACAGCAGTTTGATTTTCAAGCCATTTTTCATTTTTTAACAGACGCTAAAACCTACAATGAATAACCGCTGAAGCCATATTATGAACATTATCAACGTACGAGATTTAACTGTAACTAGTTTACGTGTCTATTTTACCTTTAGTACTTTTTCTACCTTCTTTATATTTTATACACATTGAACGGTTTTTTACTCCGTTTAGCATAATCCTCAGCCAAGGCCTGTGAGCCTCAGAGCGTAAACATAAAAGCTGTAACTTAAGCCTAAGACCAAACATCAAAGTTTATCTAAAGTCTAAATCGACGCAGCTTTTGTACACTTTTCTATCACATTTCAAGATTAGCATTCAGGTTTAACCTTAATAGGCATAGGTTTAGGTAACTTTTTCCGTAACTTTTTCCGAAACCTAAGCCTCGGCCGAAGCCTGTGGGGTGATTGCTGTCCCTTTATAAAAATGGACGCGCTTAAAGGAAACGTGGGCCGCATCTGGTCAAGGTAGCTCCGATACTCATTTCTTTGCGGTCTTTAACGACTCTGAACGTCTGAGGACTGAGTACCACAGCGAAGCCGAGTCGTCCGCTACCTAGAGCACGATTTGAGGAAAATATCACTAGCTAAGCGAGCAAAAGGCCGATACTATTACTTTGACTCAAGTACAAATGTTTAAGTTTGGAGTCTGTCTGAACGCATTGTGGCATACATGAAATATTCTTTGGCACTAGGAGTCATAAAGCGAGCGTGAAACTGAACTCAATCTTTTTACCATCCCAATACCATAGTTCCTTTTGCGTTGGTTCAGTTGGAAAATCTGACGATTATTGTGTTTTCTATTGAACAGCGTAGTTGACAAAATTTTTCGAAGCTGAAAAGCGAGCAAGAAGCCAGACGCAACTTTATTTTCTAATGTAACTATAAACGCGCCAAGTGAATCTGATTATGGAAGCCGCGACGCACCCTGGCCCCCCTCTCGGTACGCTCTTGCAAATTTCATTCATAACTTTTGTATTTCAAGAAAGTTAGACAATTATCTCAAAAATATACCTACACGAGCGCATTCGTAAAAAAATTAATGCTCACTAGCTATGTAATTAAATCAGTCAAACTATCGAAAATTCAAGAAAAAATCACTTACAAACCGCGATCTACAACAATATTTTGTGAACATATACGACATTAACTGTATCTATCTGTTTTTGTCTAATAGGCGTATCCAACAGGCTATATGCGGATATATTTGTTCAAAATTTGTCGAAAAATGACAAATATTTCTGCACTTTTTTGTAGGATTTCAATTTTACGCATATTCTTGTTCGGGGGTAAATTGAAACCTCGATACAATCATTGATGATGTCCCCTCTCGAAATGAAATCACACCGCTACGCGCCTGTTTATGTAGGTTGGCAAACTGTGCCAAAAACAGTTTTATAGTTAGCTTTATTAATTTTTCGCCTGCTGAAAATATTTATACAGCAAGCTTTAATAGAATCGCGCCGTTTTCAACGCGAAAGTTTGCGTGCGTTGCGTGCAAATTTATTTATCATATTGAACCGTGCGCGACAAGAAACAAATTGCGTTGTTTTATCTTGAGAACGGCCCAAAAATTACCTTTCATATATACTTTCACGTTGGGATGGCTTAATTTCTTTCGGCTGACAGTGTTGTAGCTAGGATTTCAGTCCGAGAAGGTATAATACAATGTAAAAGGCAGTTTTGTTTGACCTTTGAATAGATTATTGTTACACCTGTTAAAAGTGTTTTTCCTCGTTCATAACAATTGGGGGAAGAGATATGTCCCCTCTATTCCTCACCTTCGGCGCTCCAATGCCGGAACAGAACAAAAACCGCGTAATTTTTTAAATACAACATCTGGCTTCTGGCTCGATTCGCTCGCGAGTTTATCACCACTTATCCTACCTTTCCGCGATTTTTAAATGGTTTTCGATACTGCACAGGACTTTACAATAACCATCAGGCTGCAAAATGCCAACAAATTTTCTCGCTTGGTACACTCGCTGGCTTACAATTTTACTTAAGATAAGATAACTTTCACGAAACGAAATAATAAAATAGGTAATAAAAGATATGTTTAAGGGAGGTATGTCGTTTGCTGTGCCCATGGGTTGAGCATCTGAAGATTGTAAAAGGTTTTACCTAAAATATGACTTGTTTAGCTACATTAAAAGAAAATGGAAAAAATTCGAGCTGCGCGCTAAGCTTGATTCATTTTAAAGATGACTTCACTTTCTATATCCATCATTTTGCAACTTTTGTGTGAAACAGTTTTTGGAAGGGTGTCCCCACAGCTATCAAACACGAGCTTGAGCTAAAGCTATTTTTAAACTTCCACAAGAGATTCTGTTTGCTTCAACATTAATAATATTTTGAATTTTGTCAACAATTTTAGATTTTGAACTGAAAAGCCACCAAATCCTTGCTCGCTGACTTATAATTTAGTTATGAGGTTGCATAAAATATATAACTAAATAATTGACATAAAATTTAATAAAGTTTAACCCGATTACCTAGCTAATAGTTATCTCGGCTGTAAGCCATTGACCTTTCAAAATATGATTTTACCCATTGGCGTTTGTTTTATAGGCGACGCATGGATTTTTCGTCATTATTTCCTTCGAAGGCGGCCGGCCTGTATTCCAAATTATTAGGCCGGGACCTATAGTGATTGAGGTAAGTTGGCGCCGCCGCTGCGCAACCATCTTCGCTCGGCCTAAAATGACAACTTCACCGACAGGATTAAAACAATTCTATATGATAGAAAAATGTTATCTTGTCTACTCAATAATTTTCTCTGCCCCCCCTGCGTTTTACGAATAATTCTTGGTTGCAGGATTGACAATATTGACTATTTTTTGGCTTTTAACTCCTTTATCTAAAAGTTACGCAGACGCTTTTTGGACGATAGCTGGTATTGTTTTTTGTTGTCAGCACTTTACGTACCACATCTATAATAATAGTATAGTGTGTCGGCTGCTTTGGCGGAAATGTTTTTCATGACTGCCTGCTTTTAAGATATCTTGAAATTATATGTTGTGAAGTCCGTGTCATTTTATATTTCGTTTTTCGATACTGCGCGGCGTACGTTTGTTAACCGTTAAAATACGCCAATTTGTTGCGAGTACCACGCTTCGTTAAGCAAAAATACCCAAGTGTTACACAGGCTTGTAGCTAGCTCACCTTGCTTGAAGGGCTAAAAATGTTTCAGGTGGTGCATACAACGGTTTTCGTTGGCTTACAAGCAAGGTTTAATAGCTCGTCAGTAGAACAACTATGAAACAGGCCACACAGATCAATGGGACCTTCGAGTGCGATCAGATGCCTCGCCGGACTGATACCATACTAATTTTTTGTGGAGAGATTCACTAAGTACACCTGTACTGATTGATTTGTCGCTCGCTTCGCTCGCAAAGTTTTTCGTCGTTTTAAATCGTTCGTCCGCCGCCAGACAAATATGAATCCGCCGCTGATGAACGAACTAGTAATTGACGAGCTTCTCAACAATTCAGCATGCATTCATTTTGTTTTTATTTCTGTTGCACAGTGTTTGTTCAAAAATTGTCGGAGTTTGAAATTTTTTGCATATTTGAGCTTTTTGCCAAACTGATCTCGCCAGTCTTTGTAAACTATTCACAGAGTAGCTGTGAGTATGTCTAGCCACCATCACTGTAAAAAATGGGGAGTCAATTAGACTCTCTCGGAAATAGGTTTTTCCTGACTACACAAACTGAGTCAAATTTGACACAGTCAGAGTCAAATTCGACTTACTGTGCGATTCAGTGAATCGAATGACTCTGGCGGAGTCGAGTTTGACTCAGTTTGTGTAGTCATGAAAAGCCTATTTCCGAGGGAGTCTGGCGGAGTCGAGTTTGACTCAGTTTGTGTAGTCAGGAAAAGCCTATTTCAGAGAGAGTCAATTTGACTCACCATTTTTACAGTGCACAAAAAGGGTCCGCTACGAACGTGTGAGGATACATCGTATGTTTGCAGAAACCAAGCGTAATTTTAGTACAAAATCTAAATAAAAAACCTATAGTTTGAATCTCTATTAGGGGATTAGGGCTGGATGACCCCACTTGGATCTGTCAGTGGCTTTCGCCTGCGAAAAATCGTAAAACTAATAATAATTAGCTGAAAAAAATTTCCTACGGGTTTTAAAAGCAATTTTAAACCTTACACTTTGAACAAGTATAAATACGCTTCGATAGAGTTTATGTAGAACTTTTACCATGTTTTCTTTGCCGGTACTGGGTAAATGTGTTGTCGAGAGTTTTATGGCTTCGAACCGTTAACAACTTTTGATAATGGCTGTGTTTGTAAGCTGGAAAAAATGACGTATGAGACAGGGGAAAAATGACGTATGAGACAGGTATTTATGACGCAGATTTGTACGCTCAGTATCAGAAGCAACGGGGGGGATAGGTTGATATGCCCTCTGTCTGCTGAAATCTGTAAAGAGACAAGAAATAAAGAACTTTTGCTGTAAAATAACCTTTTTATTGATACGTCGAATAGCATTTATGTTAAGGATATTCCTTCCTGAAATGAAATCCTGGCTACGCCCCTGCTTGGCATCCGTCTCGAAATAAAATCCTGGTCATCCCCCTGTTTGGCACGTATTTTTAACGGCGCTGAGATCAGCGGTGTAGCCAGGATTTTATATTTAGGGGACATAGTCTTGTTTAAAAACAGCTTTGTCACATCGAGCAAAATGGTTTTGAAAGCAAAGAGGTTATTTTAAAGCTGGCAAAAGTGTTTGTTGTGTTATTTAGAAATTACCGGGTTAATGTATCCTCCCGCAATCACTTCCGTTTACATACTTCAGGCGGGGAACACGCGTTTTTTTACCCATACCCGTAGCCAGGTCACCTTGATAGGGGGTGGGGGGCTAAACATTTTACAGGAGGGGCATACAAGGGAGTTCGATGACTTATAAGCAAGGTTGAAAATATTCCACAGGGGCCAAAGTGTTTCCAGAAAGGGCTGAGCCCTTCTGGCACATTTTGGATACTGGCCCGTTTTGATCGGTCTTTTTGAATCCTGTTCGCACGTTAACGGTTTGACCCATATGGTTCAACGGAACTGGTGACGCCATAATTTTAAAATTAATTCAGCATCGCTGAATGGGCAGTGATTATTTATAGTTTGTGCGGCGAGTATTTTTTAATTTTCTACGCGCAGGACCATTGCCATGGCCAGCTCATCTTGCTGGGAAAGGCTTAAAATATTTTGTCAGGATTGGCATACAAGGGTTTACGGCGGGCAAGATGGTTCCAGGATGCTGAGCATCCCTTGTTCCGGTTTGGCGACGTGCCCGCACCGGATGTGATTGTAAAAGTAATTTATGAATTATGCGTTTGCGTGATACGTTGTCTTCTGACTACTTACGTAAAAAGTGGAATTAAGGTTTGCAGCGTATCATAGTCTTAGAATGTCTTGTAGGATAGATTAATCAGGAATCTACGATTGTATACAACAATTCGTCGCCCAAGCAAGTTGCCGTCAAACAGGTTCCTAAACTTTACCTTTTTACCGACCGAGTTATTGATTTTGTAACATATTAAAAATATGAAAATACGCCAAAAATTACGCAAAATCTGTGGCGCTTACATTCTTACCCCTTTCAAACCTAAAAGCATACAATGGCCAATTTAAGGTATAAAGCAATTGCTTCCCCACGGGAGGCATTACAGTGCTGCGTCCCGTCAAGTTTGCCTGGAGCACCCCAAATAGGCTCGGGTCTAAAAGTAATTAAACTTGAATTGCAATTGTAGGAGGCCCCCAAAAATATTCGCTGCACATTCAAACATAATTTTGTACGGACGCCCCTGGTATAGAACTTTCAGAAAAAAAGCCAACTTAGAAAATATTTTTCAGAAATCTGCGATATAAAGTTCGGTAACATATATCTGACGCACGTTATCTATATATATACAAGTGAGCTAGATATAGGTTTGGGCCGTGTAAACCTTAATCCTTTAACTACTTTTATAAGCAGCATAATAAAGCTTAGGTATTAGATACCTCCTCTAAAAGGTTGTCTTGCTATCCATTTCGCAAATTGCGTGTCACATATATATACAGGTGAACGTAAAATCGAAATATTATAACGATGTCAGTTTTTTATAGCGATGTCTTCGTCAACTTTTTGGACGGTTTTATAGCATACGTTTATACTAATGTTCTCCTATTAGATTACCGATATTTTAAAAGAAATCTATTTTCAAATATAGCTGCGGCATTTATTACCAGTTAGCGGTAGGGTTTTAATCAACCATATATGTGTATGTGGAGTCGATGTGAATTTAAAATTTGAAGACAAATTAGGCGAATCCGTGATTCACATGTAGGTTGATTGAAAACTTATCGCTAACTGGTGATAAATGCCATAGGTTAGCGATTGATTTTCAATCCAAACATACATCTGGAGTGGATGTGGATATAATATCTGAAGACAGGTCAGGCAATTCCTCGATCCATATTGAATGGAACTAGCGGCTATAATGCTTTGTTTGAGACAAAATATGACGCGTTATCAGTACTTGTTACCACCGTATCGAAACCAATAAAAAATGTTTGCTGATGGGGTAGACTGTTTTGTTAAAAAAATCCGAATTTAATAGTTCTCTCAAATCCACATTTGAACTTTCATATTTCAATTCATGATTTTTTAATGAGTGAAAATTTGCAAAAATTTCCTTTTGGCGCTGAGCTGGCTTGCTTTATACTGACCGCAGTATAGCCATTTTTGGCGCCTTTCTTAAACCTTTACAGTAAGTCTAAGCGAAATTATTTATCTTTTGCCATTCTCTAGATTTTATAAAAATACGACTACTTTATCCGTGCGGGATGAGTTGAAAATTTAAATATCTCGAATTTGATATGGTTTTTACACTTTTAGCTATGTAATTATATTTTAAAACTTATAAAATGTAAAGTATTCTTTTTGACTGTTCAATTATGACAAACATGTGTAATTCCCTGGGGAAGCTATTAAAGTTAAATATCAACAAGGTATTCGTTTCAGAAAACACCTTACTTTAGTTCAAAAAACTTTTTCACGCCGCTATTGTTATATAGTATGGTTCACGTTTTAAGCACCAGACAAAGTAAGGTAAATTTTCTTAAGTCGAACTATCAGATTTTAAAGGGGCTTTGTTGTATTACATTATTTGGGGCATATTTTTGTAACTATTTACCTCCTGTGTAATTGGCCCTGCATTTGTTGCCATTAATAATTTTTACAACGTATTTTGAACAAACGTAGTACAGCAATGGGCAGCATCGTTGCGGGCTACGGTTAAAGTATCCGAGGCTCTTACCGCTTGCTCGCTTGCGAGAGTTGGCCCTTGTAGAGGCTCGTAGCAGCATATCCAAAAACAGGAGGCACGTGCATAAAGGCGCTTTTTATTGCACACAAAAAAGTATTTCTGAATTTATTCAGAAAAGTGTTTTCTGAGGCAAATCTGAAAAGTTTTGCTGATATTTAAAACAATTTTTCTAAAATAACTGGAAAACGTTTATTTTCAAGCTTTATTTCAAAGCGGTTTTTGAAAACATTTCTGTTATAACAGAAATACTTTTCAAGTGCACCTTGCTAATCATATTTCTTAAATGAAAGAAAATTTTTCTTATATATCAGAAATATTATTTTGAGTGCAGCGAAATGAAACTCGCAATTGAAGCGAGCAAAAAGCCAATTAAGTGTGGATAAATACAATGCTTAACTCGAATTAAGGAAACGATAGCTACGGAAGTGTCTCCACTCGCACGATTACAATTTTAGAGAAACAAACTTTATTGGTTAATTCATTTCACAGTACATTGTTATTGTTTTCGTGCCCTTTTTATCACCGTTTCTTCGAAATTATCTACTTATATATATTTCTAAAATGCTTGGCGACACCTTCACAGTTGCATTTTTAGGCCCATGTAAAGATCAGGCGCGCAGCATTTTTCGACGGAACTGCAACAGAGTAAGCTTAAGCTTTTGACCAATTTTCTGTTTAGGTTTAGGCTTACGTTCTTAGGCTTGGGCTTACGGTTACGCTCATTTTGACGCTTAGACATAGGCTTAGGCATAGGTATATGCTGATACTACTGTTACGGCGCTGTTCTAACCATTGGTTCTTTTTTATAAAACGTGTATATGCTTTCCCTCACAATGAGTCTTAAAAGTAAACGGGTTACAAATTTAAGCCGCCTGCCACTGTCAGTTGTGGATACAGGGGAGGTTTATTAGGTGCCCGTGAAGCCCCCCTTTGTAATAAATAAACGCAGTCAGTCGAGTCTTTGCATCAAAATATCAATCTACGTTGCTACTTAAAATGGATCTTATTTTTCTGGAAACCAAAAAACATATGCAGCTTAGTTCAGATTCTTGGAACATTGGCACGTGTACACAAGGTTTTATGGTTCTAACGTGAGAATTCTAAAGATTTCTATTCAGTCTGTTCAGCAAATTCCCACCTGTGAACGTCAGTTTTTTGTGGATCTGCTCGTGGTGTCTACAGTCTCGAAGCCAGCTCCCTTGCTAAAGCGGCAAAAAGTTTCATAATGGCAGACTGTGGTGACCCGAATAAGAGGGGTAATCAGAGGGGGTTCCCATTTTGAGTCCCAATTAATAGGAGTCTTTATTCCTAACAAGAGTCGGTAAGCGGATAGCGTCCCTAAACCCTAAAGTTCATAACAGTCCATTGTCTTTAATCTTAGTGCATAAATGACTCCAAGACCAACTAAACTTGAGTTCGAAACTTTAAAGCGCACTTAATTTTGAAATGTAGGTACCTTTCATAGCATAACCTTGCATTGTCGCTCAAGCTTTTGATCCAAGACAAATAAACGTTTAAATCAACGGATAGCTACACTACCGGATATATATCAGTAACAAAGGTCGGCGGAGGGCGGGTTAAAAATAAATAACAGTCCGTAACCGAATAACAGGGGGTATCTTCTTGAGAGGCCAAAGTGTTTTTACTGCTTCCCACCAGCGCAATATTGCATTTTCCCAAACAGCTAAATTTCGAAAGCTGTGGGTTGAAAGTTTTAAAGAAACTTTTGCTGGTTCCCCAAAAAACTACTAAGATTTGAGCGCACATATTTCTAAATTTTACATTTAAATTTAGTAAAACTATTAAGCGATATTAAATGAAACGTTGACAATTAAGTATTGTATTTAGTTACTTTTGCTGGCAAAACTTTGTGATATGAGATGGCATGGGCAAAACCGCCGTTTTGGCATATGTTTCAATCGGCATCATTATTGTAGTGTTCATTATTGTACTGCTTGCGTTTCATTGCTCAATACCTACACGATCATCGGTAAGTTCCATACATGGCAACAAGAGTGCATGATATAACAGCAGCATACACGTCTTGGGGTTCCGCATTGTTCAAAATATACCACCGCGCGTTGTGTTTTTGGCCGACCCACTATCCTTATTTATACGGGGTGCAACATGTGCGAACCACGGTACTGTATGTATCCGGTATCAAAAATCTCCGCTTATAGGTTAATTTAAAGGTATTGTATGCGACAGGGACCACCTTTTACCTATAAGCGTAAAATTTTTGATGCCGGATACGTGCAGTGCCATGGTTCGCACAGGTTGTACCCCCTCCAAATAAGGATGGGGGTCGGTGAAAAACACAACGCCCGGTAATGCATTTTGTAGAAAGCGGAACCCCAAGAGTTGCATACTCTTGTATCATGCACTCTTGCTGAAAATAATAATAAATGGTCAAACAAGCGTAATGTGGCATCTGGTGATCTGAAAATTTACATATAAAAGTAGGGTAACTTTAGTTGACTGGTTCTCGAGTCACAAGGCAGGCCCTTAGCCAGCTGACTTCGTTAGGAAGGATAAAAATTTATTAGGAGGGGCATGTAAGGATTTCAAGCGACTTGCAACCAGGTTAAGACTTTTCTACAGACGGCCAAAATTTTTCTAAAGGAGGCTGAGCCTCCTGAACGCTCTTTGAATACGGGCCTTCGCCAATTCTATTATCGACTGGAAGTAGATGCTACACCAGAAATGTACGTGGGCAGTCTGCCGTCGACCTACCCCGTGCCGACACACGAACCGTTTGTTCAAGTTGCACCATGAGCCCTAACGTGAAAAAGTTGTCCGATTTCCTAGTTAATTGTGTAACAAAAAATAACAGATTTTCAAGTACCAACGATAAAAAGTTTAGATAATAAATGTGTCGAAAAAATTTCTGCATCCATTCGAAATAAAAGATTCAAAACCGAAAAAGTCATCTTATGTTTGTGAAAACCGCACTCACGTGGGCCTCATAGCTAGCTGACACGTTTCTGTGGACGACTAAAGCATTTTCAGGACGGGCGCACAAAGTTTTTTGGATGACTTACACGCAAGGTTGAAAATCTTCTAGGATTTTTGTGGGGATAATTCTTTCAGAAATTTGAGAACACGGATCAATTGAAATGTCAAATTCGTCTTGTGCAATAACCAGGGCACGTAGCCAGGGTGGGCGGGGAGGGGCAGTTGAATGAATAAACACTCGTGTCATTCCATTTGAGTTAACCCAATTTAAAAATAGATGGCAAGAAGGGTTTAAGCAGCATACGCGATCTTATGTTTTACAATAAGACGCTTTGAACGTCTTCAAATATCAGAATATATTGCTAAGTACGCTTGCAAACGACAGAAATTGAACGAAACAAAAAGTATATATTCTCCACCACTTGTTTATTTTTGTAGGTGTCGTCCAACGCTGTCATGTCGTTTTTACAGATTGACACACATACCCGATCATCTTGCTAGGGGAAGCTAAAAAATTTTCATGATAAGCATACAAATGTTTACGATGACTTACAAGCAAGGTTGACAATTTTCCAGGAGGGCCTTTGGCCACGGGCCTGCCGAACCGTTCACGAGCTCAGATCTCTTGAAAAATAACTTCGGTATCCGCGAAAAGTTTTAGCTACAATTGTATTTATAGCCATGTTAATCTTAGCATGCCCGTCGAAATTTAGCATCTCGGTGATGTTGACTTGTTTACTACTTCACGACTGTATTTCTTATTTCATGGCTTTGACTACGAAGAAATCGGTTTGACCGCAAACGGGCCACTCGATACCATCGACGCGATTCCGACCCGGCATCCAAACGCCGCCCTTCTCCAACATCAACCCGGAGGAACTGGGTCAGTACTGTTTGACTCAGTGGCACGACCACTCATAAACAACCATCACTCTACCACTGGCGCCACTCCAAGCGCTCAATCTTATCAACAGCCAGGAAACGCTGGCATTTCATCATTTCTACCCACAAGACACGCTCCTGACCTATATTCTGACGGCTTACCACCCTCCGGCAACCAAGATCATTTGCTCAGTCGTTCGAATTCGTACCGTAATCAAAATGGATACATTAAAATGTCTTCCGTTTCCTCTGCAGCGTTTCAATATCAACATCATCAAAGGGGGAGTAGCTGTGGCGATAGTTATCCCCCCGATAATGGAGCTAATCATTTTTGCGATGAATGGTTCGTTTAACCATAGAGAAGATCATGGAGTAAACCAGTAAACAGTCAGGATTGGCGAAACGACATCTGGAGATACGTTACGGACATTATACATAGTGGGAGTAGCTGTTGCGATAGATATTCCGGCTATAAAACCAGTTTTGTGATGGTTTATTTAAAAGGTACCAATAGAAGATCATATGATCGACAGTATCCAGTAAATAGGGGGTCAACGCATTTCTAAGAGATATGTGATGGGGGGTTTGCATTGTTCATGAGCTGGGCGTAGATTTTTTAGGAGCAATAAATTTTGTAAGTGAAGATGAGCTTCGTTGAAACGCGTTCAGGTCTGTGGGACTATTGAACTGCTGGCTATGGACGAGTCATGTTTCGACGAACCTGGTGGAATTTAAATAGTTACAACCCTTTATGTGTCCTAACGATACAAATTACAGTATGGAGATGCCTGTAACTCGGAAAGACAACGGTGATGTGTGAACTTGCGTTTCTTAAAATTGCAAGAGCCTCAAATGAGAACTTCGCTCTGCATTGTTTGCCCAGGTTACTGGAACAAATGTGTTCTTGAAATATATTGTATTGATACTCAGTGGGCTTTATGTAAAAACACTTACAGTTACATCCGGGTCCGGGTTCGGCTTATCCGGTTATTCGGGGTCTTTACGCCAATAAATTCCGGGTCAGGGTACTTTGCAATTCAAAAATTCTGGATGTAGATATGAACCCGGAATTTTCTGTCTTAAAATATCCGTATTTGCGTAAGAGTTTTTCTTGATGTGTAGCATTACGTATGAGTGAGGCGCATATACAAGGGGAAAGGTAAATGAGACATATTTCCTCCCAAAATTACAGAATACACAAGGTATGTACCTTTCCGTATAAAACCCTGTCTACCAGGATGCAACCGAAATTATAAAATACCGGAAACCAGAACCGGAACTGGAAAGTTGAAAAAATACCGGAACCGTAGCCGGAACCAGAAAACAGAAAATACTTGTTTAAGAAAAATTAATTTTTAACGCTATTTTATCGCTTTTAATGGTGTAAATGGTGTAATCACACCATAAAGAATGCCAAAATCCGGAAGCAAATACAGTAGATGAAAACGCATGATAAATTATGTATGAGGTATGGTACAAACGAAAAATTTTGGCAATACACACTGAGACAATTTTAGGAAAATAAGTTAATATGACATATTCAATACTGTACCACAAAATTCCGGTGAAAAAATTGTCAGATTGACTACCGGAACCGGATAGCGAAAAATACCGGATATTTCCACATGAACCGGAATTCCGGTTGCACCCTGCTGGTTACGTCACTGGCTTGACTTAAAAATAGTTGAACCTAACTGAACGTATTAATGTGATTACTTACTGCGTTCACGAACCAGAACAGTTTACAAGCTGGTACGTGTTAAACTGCTGATATTCGCTTCTAGTCCTGTAGTGACAGTACGAATGCTTAGTTTGATTGCATCGGGGTTAAAATTTAAATGCCTGATTTAAAAAAATTTTTCAGCCATCCGCGTTTGTAAAACAAGTCTTAAACAAAATTGAAGACCCACAGATATTTGCTTAAGCTTCTAGATTTAATTTCTAGTTTTGATTGATTTGTTTGATACATGGTCTTAATAGTCAATGGCAAAATTTGACCATCCTAAAAGTCCTATATACAGGGCGTCTCGCTTTTATGCGCACCGCACAATAGAGTTACCATAGGTTTAGGTTTATACGGAACGATAAATGAAAACGGAAAACGGGTATCAAAGCATAAACGTGTGAAAAATATACGTTATGTTTTTGGCACTATAATTGTGACATGCAATTTTGAATTCGCAGGTTGTCAAACATTTCAAATAAAAAGTACCGGATGCACTAAATTTTTAAAGCCCTATTCACACGTGCAAGTTTTTGCAGCAAAAACTTGCACGTACCACTTGCATGTACAAGTTTGGTCAGTAAACAGTTCTGAAGTTCTTACAGCTGGAAATTATTCACTGGATTTCATGCTACTTTATTCAATTAGCACCTGTGAACGCACTTGCTAGTCGCTTGAATTTCTTGCACCTGCAGTTTGATTGGTCAATCGAAATGTTCCTTTAAAAATACTTGCTGCTGCATGTATTTTGTGCAAGTTGCAGCTGCGGCGAGTTCTCGCTTCAAAAACTTGAACGTGTGAATGGGGCTTTAGCTTTGGGTGAATTTTATCATTTTTATTTCACTTCAAACAATTGCGGCAGATCTGTAGTCTAAAACTGCGCGTTTTCATACATAATTTACAACTAATATTGGGCATAAAACAAACTGAATGTCAGGTATTTTTATAACAAAACAGAAACGGACAATAAATTTCTACCAGAAACGGATATCCGGTCACACCCTGCCAATTAGTTCTTTAGCTCGGCAATTATCTTAAAAATTTCCAGGCAAAGCTGAGTTTGGTTCAAGTAAAATGGTTGCAAAATCGAAGCTTCGGGTCTAATACTGTTCTAAATTTAACCTAAACCAATTTTTTGAAAATAGTACATTGCATACTGCATAATCATATCAGTATTGATTTATTGCCTATGATAAATTTAGACGTTAATAAAATCATCAAAATTTCTGATACTGCGGTTCATGTGAAGATCATGGGTGGAACGCTTTTCTGCGAAACTGCTATAGAGTAAGCATCAGCTTTAATCTAATTTTTTTCGCTTAGGTTTGGCTCAAGCGTTGGCTTTAGGAATATGCTTATTCTACCGTAACCATCTCTGTTCTATACATTGGTCAAACTTGCTAACCAAAGTATAGCGATGTTATTGTTTTCCATTGGTCTGTTGATGGTTTCATTTATCTTTTTACAGGTTCAGAAGGAAAAAGGGCAAATCTGCCATTTCGAATCTTATAAATCAAAATTTCTGGTTATGCAGCATTACCACACATGTATGTAGCCTTAAACAGCCAACCGCATTTAAACAGCCCAACAATTTCTAATTTAGGGCTTCAAGATCAAAACATAACGATCTAAGAATCTAAGTTCTCGCAAAATCTTACACTTGATGGCCCATGTAAAGATCAGGGGCGGAACGTTTTACTATGGAACTGCAATAGAGTAAGCTTAATCTTTAGACTAACTTTTTTGCTTGGCTTAGGCTTATGAAATCAAATTCGGCTCATGTGCGTATCATACATAGTAATATCATATTCCTTCACCATTTTTACCCAAACTTCAAGCACTTAACAGACCCGCTAAAGTTTTCTTCAGCCAGAATCTGTCCTGCCACTACAATCCGCCTTGTGTAAAAGCAAGGCCGACAAAATTATCATTTACTTAGCTAGTGGCCTAGATTTGACTTTAACAGCTTAACTACCACAGTTAAAGTATTTCCCACACCATATTTATTCTCTGCATAAATTTCGCATTGTGGGAAAACAAGGGAATAAAAATTTAAGTGTCAGTTGGTGCAAAAACGGAAAGTGACCGGTTGGTTATATTTAATTACTTTGAATCGCTTTTTTCAGCCAAAAATTTATTTTAAACGCAATAAAATTTATCAGGAATGTTGTACCCGAACCCCTTTTCCGTGCAAAGTTTCATGTTCCACGGACGGGTAGGGGGTCCGGTGTGGTGTAAATAATCTCTGCGGTTTTTAAATATTCGTTGAGTCCATCTTATATAAAAGGTTTATGATACACACCTCATATGCATAATCCACATTTTAACGAATTTATAGCAGGGCGCATCCGGAGGTGAAAAATAACACAGCCGGAACCGGAGGTCAACAAAATTTGCCGAAGCCGGAGGTCAAGCCGGAGTTGAGGTAATATATGTACTTAAAATGATGTTTAATTCGCTAATTTTAGCAAATATCTGTAATGTGTTGTTAAACCTTTTGCTTTTATGCTTATTTTTTACTAAATCTTGACAATTTGTTCCGCATAATTGTAACAAAAACTGGCCCATGTAAAGATCAGAGGCGGATCGTTTTTCTGTGGGACTGTAATTGAGTTGGCTTAAGCTTAAGTCTAATTTTTTGCTTGGCTTAAGCTTACTCTTAGGCTTAGGCTTAGGCTTAGGAATATCCTTATTTATAATACTGTAACGCCCCTGTTCTTTTGTTCTTTACATTGGCCGAAAAGCTGAAAGAAACCGCATAACACAAATAAATATTGTAAAATTTTGTATAATTCTGCTGAAATTGTATTTTCCTGCAGAAATTCTACCGGCGCCGGAGCCGGAGGTCGATTTTCTGCCGGGCTGGAGGCTGACTTCCGGTTGTACCCTGGTAATGAGTGATGTAAAATTTTGATTTAGCGGCGGACCTTTTAGAGATCCCTTGTCAAAGGAATTACCCACTCATCCCCGTCGACAAGATTCAGCATCAGTTTCTGAACATTCAAATACATTTTAATGCATCAAGTATACCAATTCGGTAATCGTTAAAACGTAAAATAGATAAAGGAACTACAATTAAAGTTTAACCTTTATGAATCCGCTTTGTCATCCACTGTACTTACCAAAACAAGTTTGGTGATCCTATTTTAGGCTTGTTTGCTTGCCAAATAAAAATGAAGCAAAATATTCAAACGAAGTATAATTAACAACACAAATCAGGTTTAACAATTGTCATCTTTCAATTTTTCAAATCAAAATATATACTGTTCAACAGGACGAATCACCTCCTGAACTTTATTATCAACGAGGTTTCCGGCTCTATATCTATTTTGACATTCTGGATAGTAGGTAGAATTCAATTCACTGATCATGTTACTTTTAAATTCCGGGCCAACTGTAACGGTTCCTGCGTTTAATATGCACGCGCAGCGGTAGAGCAAGACATTTCTGGTGGAGACTCGCAGTATACAATGAACAAAAACTTGCGGGGCTAAACGAGCTGTATAACCAGGCACGATTTTGGTGAAAATTAACAAAAAAGTTTTTGTCTTGCGTCTCAGTCCGGTGAAAAGTCCGATTCCTGAGTGCCGTTCAAAATTAGGCACTTTGTTACTTCCCCCGCATCCACAACTGTAATGTGGGGGTGAACTTTTCATTTGTTTTACAAACACGCACTGCAAAAAACGGTGAGTCAAATTGACGCTCTCCGAAATAGACTCTACGGGACTACGCAAACTGAGTCAATGAGTCAAATTGACGCTCTCCGAAATAGACTCTACGGGACTACGCAAACTGAGTCAAATTCGACTCGGTCAGAGTCAAACGTGCGACTCGGTGAGTCGAATGTCGGAGTCGAATTTGACCCAGTTTGTGTGGTCCCGTAAAGCATATTTCGGATAGAGTCAATTTGACTAACCATTTTTTGCAGTGCAATATTCACTGACAATTATATCATCGTTTTAAAACGTTCTATAGCAGAACGTCTCAGCTTCTAAGTGTCATTTCGAAGACACCACAAAAATGCTGTATTTCATAGAATTTATGACATTCACAACAAATATATACATTAAGAATTATTTGCGTTTAAACCAAATAAATCAGTGTTGACCAGGGTGCAACCGGAGGCGAAAAATACCGGAGGCTGAGCCGGATCCGGAGGTCAACCAAACTTGCCGGAGCGGAGCCGGAACCGAAGGTGAGGCAAAATATGGCAATAAAAAATGACGGTCAATTAGTTAATTTTAGCCAATATCTGCAATATTCTGTTAAGTTGTTTGGGTTTTATGCAAATCTGCGAAAATTCGGAAATTCTTTCATGAAAATTGTGACAGAAAGTAAAACAAGACGCGTTCAACAGATAAATTTTACAAAACAATGCAAAATTTTACTACCGAAATTGCCGAAATCTCCGGCAAAAAATCTACCGGAGCCGGAGCCGGAGGCCGATTTTCCGCCGGAGCCGGAGCCGGAGGCAGACCCCCGGTTGTACCCTGGTGCTGACCATATTAATACCATAGTTTTCCAATATATTTCGTTGAACTCTACTTGTCTACCGTTAAAAATTTGAAATAAAAAATAAAATACTTATATATTTTGACGCTTTGTCATAGCTTTCCAATAAATATGTTTTATTCAATGCTTACTTGAGTATAAATGCACCGTTTCTGTTCTCGGTTTTATGTCGTAAATCATAAGGAACCCACCAACCAAATGTACCATATGGGCCGCGGATTAAGAGTGGCTCTCTACTGGTTATTTACTTTATTGCCACCCGGCGCAGTACGTCGCCGTCCGTTTACCGTGCGGTGTTGTACGCAAATTTTGGTCTCGTTTGAGAACCACACGGCGACGTGTGGAGACGGACAACGACGGGCAGCGCCGTCCAATAAGTATACCGCCACCCTAACTGATAACACATTAAAGAAGATGAACAAGAAGAAAATTAAGGGCTGAATATCATGATCACCAATGCGCGAAGAGGAATAGTCCCACTGAAATAGTAATTGGTTTCTAACCGCTGGTTTCGCGTATCATTTTAGGTTGCAGAACCTATGTCAAGGGGACAACTACAACACTATCTTTTGACAACCAAGCGAACGCGTTATAAATTTGAGGGGAACTGGAAAACATTCCTATAGCATCGTCAAGGTGTTCTGAACGGCGTCGGTCGAATTCGGCAAACAGCGCACCCAGTGCCTTTTTGCAACTACGCACGATCCCAGCATTAGAATAGTAATTTTTGTTTACTGGTTGTTTAAAACGAACATATTATCACATGAATATTTTGTTTTCATCTAAGAATGCAATTTCAAGTTGGAATTCGAACTGAGTCAAATTCGACTCCGACAGAGTCAAACGTGCGACTAAGTGAGCCGAAGTTGACTCTGGCGGAGTCTAATTTGACTCAATTTGTGTAGTCCCGTAGAGCCTATTTCGGAGAGAGTCAATTTGACTCACAATTTTTGCAGTGTATACGCGAAATAAATTGGTATCCTAGCCTGAGCCGGCCCATGTATATAAGACGAAGGCAGATTGATTTTCCGTGGGACTGCTATAGAGTAAGCTTAAGCTTTAGACAAATTTCTGCAAACGCCTAAAGCCTTGGGCTTAGAGGCTTAACCTTATGCTTAGGTATTGGCTTAAACTTAGGGATATTTTCCGGCTGTTGCGGCCCTCATCTATACAATAGCCCCTAAAGCCTAGGCGTAAGTCTGGCCCAGAATCTACGCTGTGTATAGTAGTTAAAGCGCTGAACGAAAATAGTCACTACAGTTTTTTTCAATTATCACCCAAAACTGATCACTGCAACTGTTTTGAATATCATAATTTTACCTTCACCGCTTTTCGTTTTCACCACCAGCAGCTGCAGCGGACAGCGACCCGGATCGATTAACTTTTGTCAGTAAAATTTTCCGAGTAACACTTCCAACAAATGCGCTTGCTTTCCGGGGCACCCAAGAATTTCGACTTGGCGGCTTACTGGATTGCAGCTTTGAAACTTCATCACTGGTTGAACGAACAACACCCAAGCTGTTTCCACTACCCTCAGTCATGCTTCCGGATTTTCTTGCAGTGTTGGTTCCGGTGGGATTGTCCGCGGCATCTAGCTGACAACCGGAAATTGATTGCTCGTGGAATGATTTTGCTTTCGGTAGAGGAGTCGTAAGTATGCCACCACTTGAACCCCTTGTTCCTTGACTTCCAGACCCGTGTATGCTGATCCCAGTCGCCAAAGACTCACATTCGCTTGATTTCAACTCAGCTGTTTCTATACCAACGCTTTCGTCGTCGTCAAAACTAGCCGATTGTGTGCTACAATTTGCAGTAATTTCGTTTCGCGATACTGAATAAGTATTTCCTCCTTCCGATTCGCATTGTTCGCTCAAATCCCAAGATCGATCATCATGCATGACGTCATCGCTAATCGTGCATTGGGCCAACCGCGCGCAATCTGGTACCGTGGTGTTATTGATGGCGTCAGCGCGTGTCAAATTTTGATTGACCGGTGGTTTGCTGGGTGGTCGATGATGTGGCGATAACCAATGAGATTGAGTTTCGTTCGCCCTGGTTGATCCTTCGCTATGATTATGTTTTTTGCGATGTTGACGTTTGCAGTTGGTTGTTGATGATGATGGTGAATGTCGAGAACGGCGCGGATCTTTTCGGTGCTTTTCGGCGTTTCGACCAGCTTTGTTACGGGTACGTAGTGCTTGGGCTCCTAACATGCTGAAGGGTGGTTACTAGACCGGAAGTGCTGGAGCTAAAAACCAGGGTTGTAAAGGGAGTTGATGAGGCGAAAAATATGGATTTTTACTCGTTTATATGTTAATAGCGTTTAATTTTTATGAGAACCTGCATATAAGTTGATAAAGAATACGCGTAGATTTAGGTACACCCATGTCTAGCTCAAAGGCATCGCCACGAGGGGGGTTTGGGGAGCATGTCCCCCAAATTTGGCTGGAGCCTCTTCCCTTAAATAACTTAAAACTGAGCAAACGAAACTCAAACTTGTACAAATACCGGAATTGGAGTCGTTAAACTAAAAATTAAGACGTTTTTGGCTTTTGTACATTTCCCCTGCATTGCGCTTAAGCATTGGAATAGAAAAAGGCAACAATGTCGGCAAACTGTACAAGAGCATGCGGCTTACATAGGCGTAACCACCGGATAGCAGTCTGAGGGTGTCCAACCCCCACGCTATTTTGTTAGGGGGACTGACATCTACGTGGATTCCCCCGTTCGAATGAATCTATTGAAGTTTGCTGTATATTTGGCACTAAAACTTTGCATGATCCGATACATTACATGGCACAACTTCCGTGGGCAACGAAGCATCCCCTGTTTAGACAATTTTGTTGTCCCCTCAAAGCTCCGCCTTAATTCTAGGGCTCTAACCTCAATCATTGAACTAAAAACCTAATCTTTATATGGTTTTAATGGCAAAGGTTGCCTGAATTCTCTTGCTGAAAAGTTAATAAAACTTAACTTTATCAGAAGTGGCAGTGGTACCAGGGTTTTTTCCGAAAAAAATTATGACCGGATAAAATTGAATTTTTTTCATTTCAGGAAAAAAATGGTAAAAATCATTCTTTGTCTGAGTGATCGGTTAGCACACCCTGAGCCGTCGTTTGCCCAAAAATTCGTGCATTTTGAAAGTTTTTGCATATTTGAGCTTCTGATGACTTCCTCTGATCATTCCATGCCCAAATCTGAATTTTTGAAAAATTTTATTTTAAATATATGTCCGGGCGGAAATTACACACAATGTGCTGCATGAAAATTAGTTACAAGTCGTCTAAAAACGTTATTTTATAACATATTAAGTTGCAAATTATATTTAATAATCGTTTAATTTTGTTCCATTTTTTCCGTTTCTTGCACCCTCCCTCGGAAAAAAATGAAAAACACACCATTTTCCCGGTAGTTTTTTCCGGCCAAAAAACCCTGAGTCTTATTAAACAAACAGCTTTTAACAGCGCCACGTATCCTTTGCAGAACACAAGCGCTTGCATAAAATGTCATGTCCGTCCGACACGAATATTTTTTGGATGTCCGTCAAATGTGCATTGACAAAAGCATTATATGAATGAAGACCGAAGTATCTGCCACACAAGGTTTATTTGTTAGCGTACACGTTTTAGATGGTGTTTTGATGTTTTTAATTAATGCGGGGTTTATACAACTGTGCAAGCCTGGAACAGGTTTTGTCCCTTGTTGATTCGACGTCATTATATGTGACATTGGATTAGAAACCACTGATCAACACAGTACTCTACTCTGAGTGGAGGATCCAAACATTTCTGATGTGGGTTGCAATTTTGCATCTATGAAGACTAAAAAACACCCGTTAGCGTAGCGAGTGGGAAACCAAACGTAATTGTAGTACTACATGCTATTCAGGCGAGTAGTCAGCTCGTTTTGCCAGGCGGGGGCTGAAAAAAATTTTCAGGAGGGGCATTTAAACATTAGACGTTCTACTCCTGTTGTGTCGATTATGTGGGACATTTCGTGTATATAAACAGAAATGCTACACTGCAAAAAATGGTGAGTCAAATTGACTCTCTCCGAAATAGACTCTACGGGACTACATAAACTGAATCAAATTCGACTCCGCCAGAGTCAAATTCAACTTACTGGAGTCCAACGTTTGACTCCGGCGAAGTCGAATTTGACTTAGTTTCTGTAGTCCCGTCGAGCCTATTTCGGAGAGAGCCAATTTGACTCACCATTTTTTGCTGTGTACAAACACATCCTCTTTGCCACCTATTGAAAACACTGTATAATCCGCGCATCTAACTATATTGTTGGATGTGTTGAATGTGCGAAGGGCACGCATTATTAGCATTATTACGTGAGAGATATATCGTCAGTAAGCACGACATATTCTAAGAATTCTTAAAGAAAAAGCATCTTAAAAACAACCTTCTGATTTCTTCTCAATTTTTCTATGGTTCAAACGCAAAAATCCCGAATATTTTTTCAAATATAAGTCGAACAATTATGCTTTTTTGTTCAAACAAATTATATTCGTTTGAGCCAAGGTCAATTTGTTAAAAATTCAATCAAATGCTTAAAATCGCAACAGTCAGATAAACATGATAATGCAATTAATAATATATATACGGCCGGCTTTAAAACGAAAAACGTAGCTTTTGGTATGAGAGTGGGCGATATATCGTTTTACCGAAGGAGAATGTAAGTATCCCCTTATTGGGTTCGGAGCCATAAGATATCCCGTGTCAGCCTAGAAACCAGAGCTTGAGACCTTTTTGAGCGTAGCGCAACGCGAAGAGTTTTATGTTTTGTGCTCTGGGGTTGAATGGTGGATGTCCGTCTGTCCGTCCGTCGGGCGGCTGAAAAGAATCTCAGAAACCGCTGAACCGATTCTGACAAACTTTTTTGTTTGAAGACCTGTTATCATGGGGTGTCAACCTCGCATTGGTGTTTTAAAATTTTAAACCGTTTATTAGCTACAGGCTAATTTGCATAATTGGTTGAATCTGAATTGGGACTTTTTAAGATATTTCACTCATTATTACGGTTACAAGCAATCTATTTTCAGTAATTAAGGGTTTCTGGGCGCAAGTAATCTGAATAAATTGTCTACAAACCTTCAAAACCGATAACATAACTGAATAGTTAGCTAATAACTAATTTCATTATTAGCGTAATTAATAAGCCTAAATTAGGGTTTTTTGCAATATTTCACAAATTATTAGGGTTACTGAAGGGTTTTGGGTGCGAGGAATCTGAATAAATTTTACCAATCACAAACAATGCGATTCATTCTTTGCAGTATACTGGCGGATGCAGGCACGTACCTAGCTCACCTTGCTGGGGAGGGGGTGAAAAATCTTTCAGGAGGGGCATGCAAAGGTTTTCAATGGTTTAAACAAGATTAAAAATCTTCTACGGGGGCCAAAATTTTTTCCAGGAACGGCTCAGCCCCCCCTGGCTACACATAAAATAAATTGTCTTAAAATATCAAGACCCGTACTTTCTTAAAATTTTCAAGACATAAATGTCTTGTATTTCAGACATTAATAGCCTTAAACACCTCAGAAATTCGTTTCTTGAATGGTTAAAACATAAATGTCTTATATTCAAGAGATTGCTATTGCCAATCTATAAAACAAATATTTCTTTCTTTTAAGAAATAGTTGTGTTATATTCAAGAAATAATTTTCTTATTTTTATACGTGTAAAAAAAGGTGATCCGTTTATATTCTTAAACGAGTACATAAATAATCGAATATAAAAGGCATTTCGGGTTGAGCTCAGGCTCCCCCAACTTAAGTTTACGTCTTGGACGTATCTTAGGTTGTAAAATTAGGGTATTGGATTGAGATTTAGCTCCCAATTTTAGAACCGGTTTTCGTGGCAAATCTCTGTGTATTGTATTTCAGACATATTTGTCTTGTATTTCAGAAATATTTTTTCTTAATCGTTCATAAAACAAAGTCTTGTTTAAGACATTTAAGTGTCAAAAATTTTAGACCAATATTTCTGAAAAAAATTAAGAAATATAAGTGTTGAATTCAAGACATACATGTTTGGAGTCTGTATCAAGACATAATTGTCTAAAATTTCAGACAATATTTCTTTAATACAAGACAATTTATTTTGTGTGAGCTCGCGTTGTGTTCATTTTACCTACGCCCTTTGAATTTACTGCGAAATGAAATTCAGGCCTGCCTCAGAACCGCATGCTTATCTCTATATTAGTAGCGTAGTGCAGTCGGAAACCTGTAAATATCAAAGGCAACGAAGGGTTGAGCATATGGAATATGCATGATAAAGTAAAACTTGCGATGTAAACGAGCCAGAAGTTAGACACATTTTTGCAGTAAATGTACTCAATACTATACACAAACTTTGTGTTTATATGTGCCAGTTTTGGGATAATTTAAAAACCGCAGATACGTATAAGGTGTCTGGTGGCAAAACGGAGATAGCAGCTGAATGAAATTGCGAGGGTGAACCGAGCGATAACTCAGTCACATTTGTCGTTTAATGCGTCATCCACTTTGATTTGCGCTCGGCTTGTGGAAATCAACAATACCCTTTTCCAGCCTGGGGTTTGGAAAAAGCGTAGCAGTGGGAAATTGGATTTGAAAACTTTCCAATTTCCATTTGCCGTCCATTTTCTAAAATCGAGTAGTAAATTGATAACGATTTATCAACTCAAAATTGCGAAAAAAATCCGTAGATAAAGGAAATTGAAACATATTGCAAATTCAATTTCCCACTACCCTTGATCAAAATCCGTGTTATTAACTTCCGGGGCTCAGGCCCTCCGGGAAGAATTTTGTCCCCTAGGCAATTTTCAACCTAGCTTGTAAGTCATCGAAAACCCTTTTATGCGCCGCATGAAAATTAGACAATTTTCAACCTAGCTTGTAAGTCATCGAAAACCCTTTTATGCACCGCATGAAAATTAGACAATTTTCAACCTAGCTTGTAAGTCATCGAAAACCCTTTTATGCACCGCATGAAAATTTTTTGCCCCTCTACCAAGCTAGCTACGGGCCTTGTCCATTGGTGAACTTTGTAGCAAAACCACAATGTTTCAGGCTCTTTTACGCCCGGCTTTTCCCGAATCCGAAATCATGCTATGTACTTGCGTCAATATATCTCGCCAACAGTAAAATATGATTCTTGATTACGCGTCTTTGTATCCATAATGACACTTATCCTGTCATAGTATGATGCTTTACTCAACTTCAAACTTAAAAGAACTGTCGCTAAATTGACGTATCGGTCTTCTTGAACTTTGAGAGTTTGAAAATTTAATTTAAAAAAAATCACCATTATCATGAGTCTAAAATTTAAGACGTATACAAGACTGAATAACGAACAAGGGGTATTCTCGCCCGACATTTCTGAAGAAACAAGAAAAGCTATTTTACAGGTTTAAATGTTTAAACTCTAAAATCGGTGAGGTAAACAGAATTTTATAACTTCACGTTTGATGATGTTGTTTTATATACTAGCAAAATGAGGTTATATCCTTCCGAGTGAAATCTTGTCTACGCCCAGGACTAAAAGCTGAGTGCAAAAAGAATATAATATGGACGAATGTAGGGGAAAGTCCGTTGTTAAGGGCATTTTGCCAAATTTGTCCAAACGCGTAATGTTATTTTAACTCTCAACAGAAATCAAAACGAGTTGCTCTTCACTGCGGGGTCGATTTTTTGCCATAAAAACAACAACAGCGGTATAGTTGTGAAGATTTAAGCAAATGACGTCATGGGAAAGATAGTGGTCTTGTAGAGGTCTGGTACTGTGCCCAGTGGCGGATCCAGGATATCAGAATGGGGGGGCAAAGTTTCACAGGTAATAAACTTATTTTTGACCCATGCTGTAGAGACCCAAATAAGAGGGGGTCCCCATTTTGAGTCCCAATTAATAGGAGTCCGTATCCCTAATAAGAGTCTGTAAGCGGGTAGAGTCCGTAAACCCTTGTTAGAGTCCATAAATGTTTGTTATCCCTAATTGTAGCGCATAAATGACTCCAGGGCCAAGAAACTTTAAAGCGAGCTTATACTATTGTGTATAAAACAGAGAAATAAACAGCATAGAACAGCAATTGACACTATATAATTTTTGTCGAGATGCTGTTGGGAGGCTACGGCCGGGGTGGCCCCCCCATGGATCCGCCACTGACTGTGCCAAACGTTGGCCCTGTTGTAGAGTTTTTAAGCAGATTTAAAAAACACACAACCCGTTTACTTTTGTAGAAAATTTATACTAAATTACCTCAAAAAACGGGCGTAAAATTGCTTTTATCATTAATTTTCAATCATGTCTTGTTATCACAAACTTGACTTGCAGAAGAGAATTCAAAAATCTCTGACGATGCGGGGCGAGCTGGCAAATGTTATGAAACGCAATTTTTACTGTATGCCATATATACCAATGGCTGCGAAAAATTGTAAGATAGAAACATTATCATTTTATCACAAAAAATTTCTGAGGAAGAAAAATTGTACGGCTTACCACTTTACACAAAAAAATTGTAACGCGGGGCAACACGTGCACCCCGTGTCTTCTAAGATCCGCTAGTGGTCACTTGATGCAAAAAACTGTTTCGAATTTTGACTTTATTTCGGTTCCTGTATAGAATTCAATTCTTGTTCTAGTTCCGGCATAATTTAATATATAATAAGCCTCTTGACAAATCTAATCTCAGGCAAATACAAATAGTCTTTAATTCGAGCGCCTAATTGGCAATTGAACAAAATTTATTTAGTACAACATTTTTGACAACATTTACACAAATTGAAACCAGAAATTTATTTAGAACAACTCTCAGTTGCAGCTAAATTTGCTTGTATGACGCTGCTGACACGAACCATAAAAAACCAGCCACTCAAGGTCAGCCTTGTTACAATATTGCCAGTGGTAGATTCACAGATTTCTGACACGGAAGCCTCACGATATATAATAGTGAAACAAAAAAAACTCGCGAGCGAAAGCCAAACGCAATTTTAGTACTTAATCTTTATACAAAATTTTAGATTTATATTTATATGTTGAAGGTATGGCATCAGAGCCCCTCATTTGAACCGTTAGCGGAGGTTGCGTTTGCGTAGTTTTGCGAGATTAAACGCAACCTTGTTCACATGCTTGCGTTGGGTTAAGAAACCTTTTTCGGTTAATTCAATTTGATACGATCAAATGAGTATTTTAGCTTTGCAAGACGCTGACCGTACACAGAAAGACGAGATTTGACCTGGGCTGTGTATCTCAGGAACTGATTCAAGAACAATAAGAGGGTTCGGATATTTCAGGAATTGTACACAGAACAATGCAGAAATATATATTCGTTCTGGAACACTCTCGAATTAAGTTTGCACACATAAACGAGCAGATTTTAGACTTGTTTTTAAGCTAATCTGTTTCGAAATTTACAATGTATAACGTCGTTCGTATTTTGGCCGCTAATTTATTATTTGCGGTTCAAATTGGGCAATAAATGTTTGAACAGTTGCTGAAACCGGTCTTAGAAAATTTCAATTAGTTTAATTTTGTAGAAAACGCTAAATTGCTCTTGATCAACATAACTCCAGCGAATTGGTGGAGTCTAAAGTGGGGTGATACTTGAAAACTACCATATATATTTTTTGACAACAACATTCAAAGAATGTTGCATGCAATGCTTTCTATGCACATTTGTATGAAGTAGTTGGGCCATCAACACACATTGCACAGAATCTACAAGCTGTCACCTGACAGTTTGTCGTTCGACAGTTGCCGAATCCAAAACCGGAGCCTAAGCATTATACCAAGAATGGATAAGAGACAAAAGTGTGCAACTCTTGGGTTTCCGCATGGTACAAAATGTACCACCGGGTATTGCGTTTAGGCCGACCCCCCTTATTTAGAGGGGGGTTGCTATAACATGTTGAGGCCGCATACATAAAGTGCCATGGTTCGCACCGGTTGTACCCCCCTATAAACAAACGGAGGTTAGGGATGTGCAAAGTTGCACACTCTTGTTAAACAGCGATTATCCACTCTTGATTATACTAAGCCTAAATTTAAGCCTAAATGTCTAAGGCAAATGGTGGAACACAAATTGTAAGAATAAGATTTTGGGCTGCCAAATGCCGGTCCACCAATTATCCGGGAAACGAAATATTGTGATACCGGTTCCACATCAAACACTCGGGTACTCCTCGCTAAAAATATTCTCAACTACAAAAAAGTTGACGGTAAAAGACAAAACTAAAATCGCTAAAGCGAAACCCGTCTATACCCATTACAGCTTTTATACTCTTATGCGATCAACTCGAGCAAAAGGTCAAATTTTGAACAAATAAAGATTTGCGCGTATAATTGAATTTCACACCATCAATCTTCAACTGAACGTACTTACTACGGTAGTTTTTTTAGCTAAACGTGAATTTATTTTAAACCGAATAGGTCAATTTTATAGGTACACGCAGATCAAAGAGTAAACGCCGGGGGTACTCATTCACAATTTTGGATTAATAAACCTGTGAAATTAACACAAATAACGATAGACAATTGTTTATTTTATACTTCGGAAATTGTGGTGACAGACTCTTAAGCTAAAAACATTGCTGCACATTTATTGTAAGCTGGTCAGTAACCATTGGACAGTGGGAACAGCTGGGACAGCAGAACAGTGGGGACAGCGGGTAAGTTGGGACGACCGGGACAGCAAGACATCAACAGAAGGGAACATCGTGCTCAGTGGATCAGCGCATTAGATAAGTAATCTTTTTTGTAACTTATGTGAGATCATCGTATGATCGTCCTTAAATCTTTCCGCCCCGCGCCTCCCCGTAGCACTCTGAGCTGTTTACGGGCCTCATGCTACAAAGTGGAGCCTGAGTAGTCAATGAAAGCCAGACTGATGCATTAATTTTAGTTCTACTGGAGTTTAATTCTTCTGGGAGATTTGTAGGCTTTCACAAGCGTTAGACCCTTCTCAGACGATTAAAAACGTTGTGACGCTTTTAAATTTTGAAGATCATTGGAAAAATTGAATTTGAAGAAAATGCAAAATATTAACTTAACTACTTACAACAAAACGTTTTCGAATACTAATTCGTTTGAAGAAATGTTTATATTTGATTAAACATGCATGTGCCTATCATCTTGACCAAGATTAGTGGCAGGTCACACAAATTTCTGTCGGGATTGCGGACGCGGTATGAAATAATGAAAAAATTCTCGAAAGAAGCGAGCGATAAGAAAAACGTTCTAAGACGTGACAGCCTCCTCGGGCCCGAGCGACCAGCTTTTAAGCTCAATGCTCATCGTGACCGCCTGCCACCCGTGAGACTGTGGACTTACCTTGAAATTACATCTCATATGAAATTGAAAATATTCATGTAAGAAATGGTTAATAAATTTTCAAGCTCTTTGATATTATTTCTGTTGTTCTTAGTTACACTGATAATATGCCGTCATTTTCTAGAATTCATGGCAAAAATGTAATTGCACTAAAATAATATAGTCTTTGAATTTCGAATTCTCGGATAATTTCGTGTCTAACCTGTTACAAAGTGCTAGTGAGCTGTTGCTGGTTTAAGGATCTATGCTCGTGTACACATGTCTGCTACATTTACGCCTCGGGCAAGAACCCATATTCTCAAATGTGTATAGCACTTATCACCAGTTGGCGATAAGCCTGTAACTTTGGAACATGCTCACGGTGAGGTTTGAAATTCAGCACATTGTTTGCGTTTAATATGCCATACTTTTGCACCAATTTTCTGATCTGCAATTGCAGTTGTTCGTCAATTTGAAAACCGATCGCTAACTGATGATAGGTACTATACGCATTTGAGAATATGGCTCAAGGTTTAAACTTAGGAAAAAAATCTGCTATGTCTTTAGCCAAAGCCTTCACCTAAATCATTGACTAAGCCTATTAACCTTCGCCTATGCCTTATCCTTAAATATGCGGCAAAACTGATCAAAAGGCGTGATCTATGCGAGACTCTGGTGTCATTTCGTTAAATTTACAAACGATGCTAATCCGTCAACAGGGGAGCCAGATTCATGTTGGTTAACCCCTGTTCAACTTGTTTTGGCTAATCGTCCGCGTTAGTGCCCCTGTTCAGAATAAAACATTAAAAGCAATGGTAATACCACTACTAGTGCAACGTAAACTTTTATACTAAGCTCATAAATTTTAACCAGATCATGGTCAACGTCGTTCAAAAATGGCTCTTTTGGGGTTAGTTTCCGATAACACATTTTACACAGAATCGACCAGTATCTATAGATGCGGCTTATATCAAACACAATAATGTGATTCGAAAAAGCACGCTCAGAATAGCACCTGCGTATATATCGGTGCAAAAAACAACCGGGCCCGTAGCCAAAGGACAGCGAGATTCCTTGAATTATTTTTGACCCCTGATATCGTTCTAGCCCCGCTTGTAGGTTATTCGAAACGCATGCCACAAAATAATATCATGCTCCCCTCCAGCATGATTGGTTGGCTGCAGGCTGAAAAATATTAAAAACACAAGAGACATAATTGACCGGACACGGTAGTCAATTTAAGCTTCCGCGGTAGGATTACCTCAAACTACCCAGCTATTTCATTTTACACAGATCACAGGACATCAAAGTAAATTTACGAGATTGACTATCGTAAGATTGGCAATAATGTATTACAGTGTAGGAATGCCAATAAAGGATCAATAAATTGGTACTACAATAGCATAATTAATGGCCATTCAATAAAGCGTGTTTTGTATTTCATAGTGAGATATCAAAGGGTATCACTGGGTTTACTTTTACTGCAGATACACAACCTCCGAAATTCTGTATATATAGTATGGTAAAAATTGGCAACAGATTTTACAACTATTCCACTGCTTCTATCTGCCACAAATAAAAAATAAAACTGTTTTCGCTAGCTACATTCGATCGCTGTTTGTAGAAATAGTCATTCTTGAACTAAAATCCTGGTTATGTCCAAATTAGAAAATTAAACTATTTTTACGGGCCTATAAACAAGCAATTGCTACTTAAATACAAATGGTGTGCCGGGTAATTGTTGGAGGGGGCACGATAAAATTTTCTAAGCGTAGAAATAGTTTTATCAACGCGAACTCTCAAACACAGTTGTACTATAGTGACTCGAATAAGAGAGGGCGGACAGCTATTCATTTGGCCTGTCCTGAGGGTATTCCCTTTGTTATTCGGTTACCGACTATTTGTCTTGTATAATGCGGGATTCACGTTATAACTGGGGCAGCACCTGGAACACGTTATGTCTCTATTAGCGCATAACATTTTGACCGTACTTGATCCGCAATCAAATTAAAAAAATTTGCATTGTCTGCTATTCTGATGTGACGTTCACTGTTTGTACTGCAATATCATATAATATTCCTAATATTGTCTGTCAATATGACATTTTTGAAAATGTCTGCAAGGTTGTGGTATACCAGCTTGAATGTCTTGTAGAATGTCATATGACAATAAAATTTGAAATATGTATTATTTGTACTTAGGAATATGTTTTGGAAAAATTTCCGCCAGTAACAGAAACGTAGAACCTAATTCAGCTTTCGAGATCATTTAATGATACATTATATAACTTTTTACCGTTTTATTACTTTTCACAAACAACATTGTCCTGCACAAACCCACATTAAAAGCTTGAACGATAATGCAAGGCTATGCTTAGGAATGTACTTTCAAAACTTAAGTATGCTTTAAATTTTCCAACCAACTCTATTTGGTCCTGATGTCATTCATGCACTACAAGTAGGGATAATTGACATTTATGGACTCTCATTAGGGTTTAGGGTCTAATTAGGCATACGGCCTCTTATTGATTCAGACTCAAAATAGGGACCCATTCTTACTACCCCACCCTTCTTATTCGGACTACTACAGTACCTGAAATCGTTTTTTGACATCGATAACAATAATAGTATTATACTTTACGACGTTTGATATCTAATGAACAATAAACGCATATGCGACAGGAAAAGCATTCTATCCGCCCCAAATTATTATGCGGAACACGAAGATTAAAAAGGATAAACTAAACAATCAAATCGCAAACAAAATTAAAATGAAGCAAACAACACTAACCGGACCCGTTGGCGATAAAAAATCTAAAAAATAGGCAGCCGTGTATGCGGGCGCGCGGATTAAGCCAACGAGTTAGCTAGCTAGCTAGCACGAAAAAAATTTAATAAGCAATTTTAATCTTATTTCGGTTCTCATAGGACGCGCACAGCTGACAGCTGTGTGACTATGGTCGTTCTAGAATCAATGTCACGCAGGTTTTGTTCAGCGCTGTGAGAGTAATTGGATTGAACTGAAATTAGAGTACAGTTTGGCAGTTAGTATGCCGCGAGTATACAAAGAGGGTCTGTGGGTGCATATCCCACGAAATTCTGTGACCCAAAAAAGTGACAGCCCGCAGATCTCCAACAATTTTGTTGTTGCTACGCTTTCTAGCACAAAACTTTTAGACGACATTATCCTTTTTTCTGAAATGAATTCATGCTTACACCACTGTTTAGTATCCAAGGTCCATCCAGAATTAAAGCGTCATAAGAGGTCATCAAAGGTTTCCAATGATTTTCATATGAAACTTTTGTAAGTTAAAATATGTTACCAGATGCAATTTGATTTATACACAAGTAGCATATGTACGTATATATAGTTTGTCAAATACAAAACGAAAATCCTTGCTGTGCTCATTGCGGGTCCGTATCTAAGGGGACCAAAAGGGCTGTCGAGCACCCGTGAAAAATTGTGGCCCTCAGAAAACATAATCAACTTTGCTTGTAAGCCATCGAAAGCACTTGTATGCCCGTCCTGACAAATTTTAGCCGCCCCTAGCAAGGTGAACTGGCTACAAACTTGGCTCATGGGCATCGACAGTGGGGGTGCTGGCATGAACCCTAGGGAATATCGAATCAATTTTATCTTTAGAAACGAGTAACTTGCAGCTGTTGGACGAAAATTTTCTTCACTAAAATTATCACTTTCCGCATTCAACCGGATATTCTGACTTCGCTCATGGTTGCTACGCGGATTAGTTGCCAAACCGCAGCAGCGTAAAATAACATCATTGAATGTATAGTAGAATTGATTTTAAGTTTTTACACTGTGAGGTTTTTTTAAGAAATAACCGTGCTTAACGAGTTATTTAAACCATGCCAGCACTAAAAAGGTGGCCGCTATACTCGTCGTGCATCGCCGATCGTCACACACACGTATGATACCGCATAATGACGAACGGCGCCGTACAGTTTGCGTACGGCTCCGGACTGGTGACGAACGGCGCCGGACGGGTGACGGGCGGCACCGGACTGGTGACGAACGGCGCCGGACGGGTGACGGGCGGCACCGGACTGGTGACGAACGGCGCCGGGCGGGTGACGGGCGGCGCCGAATAGGTGAAGGACGGCGCCGGAAGTTAACAAAAGTATAGCGCAACCCCAATACAGCGCTAGTGGTCAGATGATTTGAAACAAAACAACTACGTGGGAGGTAACTCTCAGGCAATGGCTCGGGGGTGGAATTCAATATTTTTCTGGTTCTCGCTCACTTCGCTCATAAGTTTTTTCCTCTATTGTTTCTAGCATTGCCGTCAGAAACGTCTGTATCCACTGCTGTTAGCTATTGTATTGCTGGAATTTATTGATATCATACGATATTAGGAATCGCGTATATGGTCTTCCAGGCAAAATTTACTGATTTTAGATAAAAACAAATAAATAATGGTTATGATATTGAATAATGATTTTTCATCAACGTTACTTTATAAAACATTAATATTGGGTTATGTCTGAATGCCCAGCTTGTGTCGAAGCAGTAAATAGATCTTTATAAACATGTAGAGTCAAGTAAACATATATCAAGTATTATCGCCAGTTAGTAATAGGTTTCAAACAAGCCGATTGCGATAACTGCATGTATTGAAAAAGGTGTAGAAATAGACCGGATCAAGTGCAATAAGTGTCGTGAATAAAGTTGCCATTCTTTCGATAGAAAAGCGAGAAAACCTATCACAAACTGGTAATAGTTGTTTTTATGAATTTAAAATGAAACATCTAAACAAGTTGTCCATTATTAACCCCTTCCCACATTTAGTTGCTTATAGGCAACTCAGCGCAGTGTATATACGTTAAATAGTATATATCGCACCGTGTTTAACAATTGCAACACGTATACATAGTACCAAATCACCACAAGACGTGAGAGCCCCGCGGCTCGAGGGTCAAGCTCCTATAGCTGAGTGGTGATGGTATACGCCTTCCACTCCAGTCGCTGGAGTTCGTATCCTAGCATAAAAGTAGGTCTCAGGGGAAATAAAAAATATTCATGTGAGAAAGGGTTAATATAACTGCGATTGTAATTGACGGTCACCTCACATAACAAAGCTTGATTATTAAATTTTTAATCAGTCCTCACAAAAGACCATGTATTTTGAAATATTTAACTGACAGCCATGCTCAAAATATTCTAAAACTATATTGAAATCTGTTATTGAGATTGTAAGCATGTGAGACATGCTTGTCCTGGTGCATATGCAATAAAAACAATGCACATTGAGTTGTACGGTCGACATATATATAGTCGACGAAAAACGCAGTTGGAGAGGCGGGCTACGTGGCGCAGTGGTAGAGTGGGGTCCATAGGCTGAGAGTTCGATCCCCGCTCTAGCCCGCTTTTCCAACTGCTTAGTTGAAAGGTCTGATGTCCCGCATCCTACCTAGACTGACAGAGATCATTGCTTACACAAATATTTATCCTTTCTGGAAAAAAATAGAAGGGAAGGCCAAAAAAAGGGCGAAGTATCCAAAAAAACCCTCTCCCGGCGAGCCCGGCCCTCTGCGGCGCTTTCCCCCTCCCCCGGGGGGGCGGGCGGACACGCGCCGCCCACACGAACCCCCCCCCCACCCCCCCCCCCTTCCCTCCCGCCCCCCGCGCTCCAAATTCACAAGCAATTTTAGCTATAAAACCCTTTTCCAGGTTGAGCCAAGATTTTTCCATACCTCAGCTCCCCTGGATCCTTCCGGCTACCGGTTTGAAACTGTCGGATTTTTAAAATGCATTAAAATAGGAATGTATATACCATCGACAGTTTTTTTGCAGCCATGTTTTCTAAACAGCGCGCTGGTTGCAACACGAAGGCCAAGGGGCTAAACCCGCTCGAAAAAGTGTTTCAACGTCAACGTTAGCAAGTCATACCAAACGATTAGATGCCCACTGTAATTTTTTTCGCCCCGCTACCATGTTAAGCTGAGTAAAGCTGACTACGAACCTACTAAACAGCTATGCAAATATAAACGGTGATTACGTTGTTATCAGACATACCCAGACTATATACGTTTTAATTTGTGTTCGATCATTATTTCGAAATACAATTTTGCTTTCTGTTGAATGAAATTTGGTCATCAGAAGACGTTTATGTATATGTCAGCGATCATACATCCTGCTTCGTTCAACTTAGCTTTGTGTTGAAGAAAACAAAGTTTCATCGAACAGAGACTTTGCATTTTCCAATGTGAAAAATATGTGACTGGAAGGGTAGGACACGAAATGCTGTATTACACCCAACGGCGGATCCATGAGGGGGGCCACCCCGGCCGTGGCCCCCCCAACAGCATCTCGACAAAAATTATATAGCAATTTTGTGACAATAGTTCGTGGTTTGTGTATGGGTCAAAAGTAAGTTTATTACCTGTGAAATTTTGGCCCCCCCATTTTGAGATCCTGGATCCGCCACTGATTACACCCATGATTTCCTTGGTCTGCCAGAACAAATACAGGCTTAGACTTTAACGCCCAGGTTCTCTCCGTTGTGGTGGAAAAGAATCTAAGGCTTAGGTATTGTGCGGAAAATGATACGAAAAGTGGAATTTCCTTACTTTAGTGACCAGAATGACAGGAGGGAGACTAATATGTATTCGGCATTTCCTGAGGGTTTCCTCTTGTTGTTCGGTTACGGACTGTTGTTTGTTTTAAACCCGTCCTCCGCAACCCTTCGTTACTGATATATATCCGGTATTGCAACTATCCGTTGAATTTAAGATTTTGTGCGATAATGCAAGGGTTATACTTAGAAATGTACTTTCAAAAAACTTAATAATGTTTTAAAGTTTCGAACTCAACCGTTTTTTACCCTGGAGTCCTTTATGCACTGCAATTAGGATAATTGACATTTATGGACTATAATTAGGGTTTAGGGACTCTATTTGCTCGCGGACTCTTATTAGGAACACAGGTTCCTATTGATTGGGGCTCAAAATGAGGACCACTCTTTTATTACCCTCGTCTCCTTTTATTCGGGTCGCTACAGTACATAGAAAAAATTTTCATCACATTTGAGGAAAATTGCTACTCCCAAATCGCTCGCAAATTTACTATGGCTTAACCGGAGTGGTGGGGGGTACACCCCTCGACAAACGCTTACGCAACCAGTTCATTATTGGAAGAGCCCTTATATGCGGTTGGATTGTGGATGATAACCGCCATCGTGCTAATGGTCCCGCCAAATTTGCGGAAGGTCCAGGAGGTGGAAGCCATCTGAATTAAAAGTAAAACGTGCCCTGCTGCACCGCTCCATGCTGAATCTTTCTATTTTAGAACGTTTTGAAAACGTAGTACAAGCAGGGCCGGATTAAGGTGGTGGGAGGCCCGGGCCCATATGAACAGGTCTAGGGCCCGTACGACTAGGAGGCCCGGGGACCATATGACTATCTGGCTCTTTTACTAACCATTATTATTTTATACACCAGAGCTTAAAGTGATACGATACAAATTGTACCAAAAGTACAAAACAAAATTTACGGCCCGGGGACTGTTCCAGGTTTGCACTTAGAAGTCACTTACGATTCCACCGAAGTCTGGAAATTTTGAGCCCCGAGCCCGGGCTCCCCGCCCCGCCCCCTCTTTAATCCGGTGCTGAGTTCAAGTATTTTAAAACAAAAGATAATAAACTGAAAAGTTTCTTCTCACATATCAGTTGTGTGGAAGGCAGTTAAAAAAGTTGCCTGATAGCCAAAATATTTAAGTACTCTTACACACTATTGATTTATTGAAAATTTTAGTAACCCCAATATATAAGAGAAAGATTGATATCTATTTTTGCCTGTAAACTCACCAACTTGCCGATTATAACTAGGAGGCATCGCCGGACAATTACGTTATATACACTTCACCAGTTGCCATGTTGGAAGATTACTTTAATACAACACGACGCGGCTTTACGCGTCGGTCGCGTTTTTCTCAAGTATGGCACAATCCTTAGTTCGGAGCCGTCCGTCACCGTATACGGTATCATACGTGAATCACTCATAGACGACAGTAGCGGATCCAGAGGGAGGTTCCCACCTTACAATTTTTCGCCCTCGAAAAATTTTTTGGTGATAAAATAATAAGGTCCCTACCTTACAATTTTTGCGTTTCATAAAATTTTTCAGCCCGCCCCCTACGTCACAAACTTTTGGATCCCCCTCTGATGGACGATACTGCATGGTGACGACGGATGGCGCGCGTAGGACCAGTAAGTATAGCGCGACCCTTAGGCATAGATTTAAAAATAGTCAATGCATAGTGTTCCTTGGGCAACATGAAAGTTGCCCTTCAGCAAGAAGTTTACATTTAGCTGCAGACTGTATGAGTGGAGAAATGGAAATGATATTCTAAAATAGCTTTTGGACTATATGATCAATACTCCGTAGTCCGTAGCAGTGAAAAATATAAGAATCGATAGAACTTTTTTACGCTTCGCATTGCACATTTTCAGATTTTTTTATAATTGACTTTTTTGTTATATCAAAAAACTGAAAGCCAATGCGTACTGCTGGTAAATATTTTCTATACATTGGTGTTATTTTGCTTTATTCTAAGCATTTTTATATACACTTTAATAGATTTTTTAGATAAAATACATTTAGTTTTTTAAATTATTTTTATCGTACAGTGAAAAATATGAACGATCCGTGTTAGCTATGTAGTTATACAGAAGAATAGGTATTAAAACAAGCCCACGATCCCGTTTTGGTCCTGAACGTCGACACTTTGTCGACTTGAGGTCCTTTTGTAACGAGTTTTGGCACCTGTCTTCTAATATATTTTTAGATCCAGGAAATTACACCAGAAGTTGTTACCACCGACCCACCCAGCCTCCTCAAAAGTATCTTCTTGAGAATTTGTCTACGTTTGTTGCCGTTTCTCGCGTACGATGCCTCACGGTGACGCAAAATGACGGACAATACTGGATGACATTAAAATTATGGCCAATGTAAAGAACACGGGCGGAACAGTATTATATGCTTATTCTTAAGCCAAAGCCAAAGCCTAAGCGTAAAAATGAATTTATTTCTAAGCCTAAGCCTACGCCAAGCAAACAAATTAGTCTAAAGCTTAACCTTATTCTATTCTAGTCAAAACCGATCCGCCCCTGATCTTTGCATGGGCCAAAATTATTAAACAAGAATAGTGCTACTTTTAATTTCTATTGAAAGTGAAGCGATTCGTTCTAACACCTGGTTGGAACTGAGTAAAAGTTGATTTTAAAATCAACCATAAAATTCAACTGTTGGATAATATTAACCCTTTCTCACATGAATATTTAATTTCCCCCGAGACCTACTTTTATGCTAGGATTCGAACTCCAGTGACTGGAGTGGAAGGCGTATACCATCGCCACTCAGCTATAGGAGCTTGACGCTCGAGCCCGAGGGGGTTCTTGTGGTGATTTAGTACTATGTATACGTGTTGCAATTGTTAAACACGGTGCGATATATACTATTTAACGTATATACACTGCGCTGAGTTGCCTACAGGCAACTCAATGTGAGAAGGGGTTAATAACAAGAGTTGCACTACGATTTACCATGCCGGACGCCGCTGGTCGCCGCTATGCGTTGTTAACAAAAATGTAGGCAAAATCTATTAGGTGGCGTCTTGCGGCGAGTATTCACAACCCTAAAGTTTTGACTTTGTACACTTCCGCCATGGTGAGAGTTGACAAACTTTGCTTGAGTAACGCGCAATATCTGATCTTGTGCTGAGCGTAGTTTTCAGCTGAAATTTTTGCAAATAAACTTAAATTCCAAGTTATTTCAGATTTACTATATTAGAACATTAGAATCATATTGAATGGATACTAATGCTATTAAACCAGATGACGAAAGGCGACTGTATAGTGAAAAATCACCTCTGTTGAACAAAATTTCGGTGCCTCACAAAGAACTTGAATCAATCTTCAGGTAAATATACTGTTACCGTTTAGGGTACACAAATTGGTTTTTGCAGTGAGACGTCGTTCCTTTATTCCTTCACAGCTACTGAAATGAGCATACGGCCTCTGTTACCCTACGGGGTAAAAGATTAATCTAAAATCTATTGTTATCCTAATTCTTGACCGTCAGCGTAATGATATGCCGAAATATATGTATATATAGATAGATATATATGCATATAGATTTGTCACTTATATATTACAGATATATATATTGGTCATTCATGTGCCTACACATATACCGGGCATAACAAGTGGTTGCAATGACTGTGTTGTGAAATCGCAGCATGCTTGATTTGAGTATAAGAGGTCTAAGGTTCGATTCGCCGTCGTGATCCTAAATTTTAAACAAAAATAAGACATTGAAAATAGAAAAATACACTTAGATTGCTTTCCGTTTGATAATATCAAACTTGTTTGCTCAGAGACCAACACTACAAAACACTCCGCGTTTAGAAAAAGTAAAAAGTTACGGCAACATCGTTTCGTTACATTAGCTGTTGATTTTAGAGTTTCTCCACTTACAAACAAAGAGCATTTTAAAAGCCCCGATGTTTGAAACGTGAAATGCGTTTAAAACAGCGTTTTATTTTTGACACAGGCCCATGGTACTTTAAGGGGCGTCCAGGTTTCTGGTGGGTCCATAAAAGAGTAGGTTTAGATTCTAGATTATATTTTTTGCTTAGGGTTAGGCTTCGGCTTAGGCTTAGGGACACATTCTTGCACCGCTTAATCTTAGGCTTAGAAATAAGCATAATCTACTGTTACGCCCCATAAAGTAACATCGGTCTTGACGCAAATCCCTGAACTTATTCCTTTATCACACATTCCTGCCAACGACTTCTTATCACACCAGGTGTTATTTTAAGTTCAGTAAGTTTTAGGATCCTGAAACAATTAACCTATACTGCCTATTGTTCCTGTTATATGTTATTAAAAACTGCTTGACAATGATTAGCTGGTTTTGTTGGGTTCAAAGTTTTCGTTTAAAACACACTATACGCCTGTGACAAAAAATTTCTACTATTTCGAAAACATTTCACTAGTCTATTTATTTAGCACAATTTTGAAAATTTTTACTTCAGAACCATATATATTTAATAGGCAGGGCCGGAGCAGCCACCCTCGTTCCCCACGTTTAAGTGGGGACCCCACCGCTAAAAGGGCCCCCATACTAACAAGATTTAGAAACATTTGAAAAATATTTTAATCACCGTAGGGGCGTGGGACCCAGTATATAGCCTTCTCCGGCACTGATAATAGGCAAGTGATATATGACCTAGATATCAAGAAATTTAAATTATATTTAAACGCTAAAACATCCACAAAAATTCAATCTTTTGAAATTTTTGTGAAGATTTTGATGTTATTTAGGTTTCAGAAAAGTATTCATCGGTTATTTAAAGCTTTTACTTATGTGTAGCTTTTGACGTGAAAAATATTTGTCGCTGTTATTGGCGGTAAATCGAGCCATTTACGCAATATGGAACATATATAATGGCACAACAGAATTAACCACCGGATTAGGTTTAGGTTTAGGCTTTATCTTTTACTGACCGGTGTGTGAAGTTGTGCGGACTGCAACAAGGCTTGAAACACAGATTACACAATGAATGGTCTGAATAAATTTATTATACCAGAGGTCTCACGGGATTGATCGAGAGCGTTGCAATCAGATCCCTTGGATCAATTCCGCGCTGTGGAATAAAATTAATAACTTTAATGAGTTCGGGTCTGCATGTAGCCAGAGGATGGTCAGGGGAGAGGGATCAACCCCTCTGGAAGAATTTTGGCCCTCTTAGAAAATTTTTAGCCTTGCTTGTAAGTTTTAAAAACCCTTGTATGCCCCTTCTGAAAATTTTTTGACGCTTAGCCAGGTAAGCTGGCCACAGGTCTGAATGAGTTCAGAAAATGCATTTAATCCATAAATATTTAGATCGGTTTTTGCGTAGATACTATGTATACTGCATGAGTTTTCATTTTGCACCAACCTTTAATCGGATTCAAATACAACCGCAGTTCAGTTGTGTCCCCGTCCAGCCTTTGGGGTTCGAATCTCAGCTTGAAATATGGACTGAGTTGAAATAAAAAATATTCAGGTGACAAATTGTTAAATTAAAAATTTTAGAACCAGATCGAAATTTCGAACAAAAATATTGCAGTTTGCTGCAAATGCAATTTCACTGCAGTTTTGCAGCAAACAACTTGTTTACATTTAGCAGTTCTGTTTAAAAAACGATAACAAGATTTGTTTAGGCCGCTACTAGCATTATTAGGCAAACAAATGGGTACGTACAGATTAGGGTTGCGTTATACTTTACTGTGCCGGACGTCGCTGCGCATCGCCACATGCCGCTATGCTTTACTTACAAAAATGTAAACAAAATCTATTTTTGTTGCGCACGGTAACGCACAGCGACGTACGGCAATGTTTAATAAAAAGTTTTACGCGGTGGCGTCTGGCGGCGCGCGGCAAACCTAGCGCAACCATTTCTTTAAACCATGAATCTGCCCCCCCAAACCAAAAATGTACCATGCTTGGACCAAAGTTACTTTTACTGTGTACCCGTTTTCACGCGGGAATGCAATAGAGTAAGCTCAGGGTTTAGACTAATTTTTTTGGTTAGCCGGAAACTGCGACCGAGACTTCGGTTTAGGAATATGCTTAGCAACGTTGTTGCGGCTCTAAAAGTAATGGTCGAAGTTTGCAAGCCAGGGCCATAAATTACACTTCAAAACCTAGAAACTAAGTTTAATGTCATCGGATAAACGCCGTTAAAAAGTGTGTCGAAATGATTTATGTTATCTTTGGTGTTGCTTTAATCAGTTTAGCGCACGCACTGCAGAGTTTTGCAATAAAAGCTGTTAATTGCATTAACGTTAGTGATTTATTGAACTTAAGCGCATTAGCACTGGTCGTTACGCAATATTTTTGTGCGTTTGTCTTAATACAAGTAATATATTGAAAGATTTAGGAAGAATAATTCAAAACTAAAATTCAGATTATAATTGTTGTTTAGCTTAAACAGTTCAGTGTTTTTGGTTGCTTTTTGCTATGACGTTTGGCGAACAATCCTTTAAACGATGTGGAACTGTAACATAAGAGGAACAGAAAGCCACATCTTTTGTTAACTTTATTTTGCTCCCTTCAAGTCCTAGGCTACGCCGTCCCTGCTGTGTTTGTCGACGAGGTTGCGCATGATCCGCTAATTCCTTCTGCTCCAGTTATCCAAAGGAAGGTCCAAACCAGACCATTGAGGCGATTTTCTCGATATAAAATTAAGTAATGTTTATTACCCTTGCGCCGAATTTATTTCGGATACTACTGCCGATTCCGCAATTATACTCGTTGAAAGTGTGCGTTGGATTTGTAATAAACCAAAGTTTTGTCATTTTTACAGAGCGAGTACACCCAAGAGGAGGGTGAACAATGCTAATTTTGGCAATTTGCCTACACGCTTTATTACAAATAAATGCTACTTTAAAGTTTTAGGCTCTCCGGGTGATGGCGTCCTAACATCGATCAAAACCAGAATTCTGTACAAAGATTTAGTGCTAAAATTGCGTTTAGTTTTCTAACTATTTGGGATATATCGCGTACGGCCCTGGTAAAAATTTCTGGATCCGAGCAAAGTATTGATTGATGCGGTTCACAAAAGTTAAATTTAAGTACAGTTTTAGGACAATTGTAAAATTTTCCTTACTTTCGCTATAGAAAATAGCGAAAAAATAATCAATTGTGAATGGCCGCAAGCGCGTTGACAAATTGTTTCAGTTCAATTCGATGGCGGCTCGTGAGGCGTAAATTTTTCGATCCAACAACGATTACTGCGGATACAGAACTTCGCCGTAGTTTGAGTATTATCGATTTAACAGCATTGGGTAAGAAACCAAAGCCTATTTCATTTGAAAAATATTAGAAAACAATTCTGAAGCACTAGGCCTGTAGCCATGCCTAACATGTTAGGGGTGACTAAAAATTTACAGGAAGGTCTTGTAAACAAATGACTTAATAGCAAGGATGAAACTTTTCTATGAGAGCGAAGCGTGTTTGCTTAGATCTGCTTCCTCTTCTATCTACGGCCTTAAAGTAAACGTTAAAATCATACTTTCATGATTGATTTATTTCATTGTGGTTCGAAAACGTGCAAAATCTAAGCCTAAAATTGCCTTCGTCATCTGTATTTAAATTTCTTTTAAACCTGACACAAACTGAATGAACGACGCCATTATTTATATTTAGTAATATGTATTTTTCAATTTGTAAACATCTACGAGCCTGTAGCCAAGGAGGGGGGTCAGGAAAGGCTCAGCCCCCGGAAGAAGTTTGCCCATCGCGCTCCCCTAGATAAAATTTTTAAGCATGCTTGTCAATCATCGAAAACCCTTTTATGCCCCTCTTGAAAAATGTTTAGCCCTTCAAGCAAGGTGAGCTGGTTACAAGGTTGCGCATCTATATGTAGCTTTATGGTGTATTTTTGTAACAATTTTTCTTTTTAGGTATCGGATCAACGCTAGGAGCAGGAGCATACGTCATCGCTGGACAAATTGCCAAAAATGACGCCGGCCCGGCCACAGTATTATCGTTTTTATTTGCCGCTATTGCGTCCTTGTTTTCGGGTACGACGCTCGTTAAATACGTTTGATGACAATTGTCGTAAAAAGTTTAACCGCAAAAGCACAAGCTGCGTAGCCCCGAGTTTCATTCCGCGATCGTAAACCTTCACGGAAAAGTATTTTTTAGTGTGCAAGCGTGGCGAGTGAGGAAATTTGTTTTGAGACCTTTGAAATTTACAAAGTTATACTGGGTTATTCAGCTGCTACTTCTGTTCTTGTCTCTACCAAGCTTTGACAGGAAAAACAAACGCGAAAAGTTCGATACAGGACCGTAGCCAGCGCTCGTTATGCAAGTATGAGCTAAACATTTTCAGGAGCGGCGGCAGTCAAGTGATTTCGTGGAATTATAAACAAGGTTGAAAGTTTACCCACGGGGAAGGGCAAAATGATTCCAGGGTGCTGAGCTCCCCCTGGCACCGCGTTTGGCAACGAGCCCGGTTGGATGCAACCAATTTTACGTTGTAGGCGGAAAACCTATATAAAAAACTTTGCACTAAATAAATACTTTCAGGTCTTTGCTATGCGGAATTTGGTGGACGTGTACCCAAAGCCGGCTCTGTATATACTTTTTCGTACGTGACTATTGGTGAATTTATGGCGTTTGTGATCGGCTGGCAATTGCTTCTGGAATATACAATAGGTAAATAAGCAATTCGTCCAACGTGGGACCTGCTACCGACCAAAACATTTGTATACTAGGCTTATACTGCGGCCATCCAACGAAAATGCCTGCCTTTATTCGTGAGCAGCGGCTTATGCAGCTTTTCCTGAGGATTTATTTTTTATGTTCCGATATTACACAGTTTTAAAACGTTTACAGTAAATTGTTTATAAATTGTATCTAAGTCAGATTTTTCAGTTATTTGGCTACAAAACACAATGGCTGGGTTTCTGAAATCTTACTTAAGTATTTACTTAAGTTATGCTTAAGTAATTACTTAAGTCGCCGACTTAAGTATGTACTTAAACGTTCGAGCATAATCAAAGAAACACCAAATATCGGCCATTGTCATGAGAAGGAACTAATCGTTGTGCTTTAGATTAAACAGACATCAAGAGTCTACAATTTCAATTAGACCAAGGTTAGTAATGCCTGAGCGGTTAATTTGTAGCATATCAAACTTAGTCAGCCACTTAAGTATTTACTTAACTTAAGTACGCTTTTAAAAACGGTAAAATAGTTATATAAGCAATTGTATAGCCTGTACTTAAGTACTAAGTCGTACTTAAGTAGGGTTTCGGAACCCAGCCATTATGAGCTTCAGATGAACTATTTGTATCAAAATATTTACAGCACTTCAGACACTTCAGAGCTGGTAGAGAGAATACATCCCCAGAACAGGGCCGGATCGTTTTCCGGAAGGGCTATAATAGAGTCCGTTTAAGCTTTAGACTAATTTTTTTTGCTTAGGCGTAGGCTTAGGCTTATGCTTAGGAATAGGCTCATCAATACGCATAGGCTTAGGTTTAGGTTTAGGCTTAGGCTTAGGTTTAGGCTTAGGCTTAGGCTTAGCAATATGCTTATACTACTGTTCCGGCCCTGTTATATACATGGGCCCAAATATTTCTAGGTGTCGCAAGCGTTGCTCGAACAGCAACACAGTATATTGATCTTTTTGCCGATAATGCAATCCGTGATTATCTATCGAATCATACGGCAATGCACGTTTCAACGTTAGCATCATATTTTGACCCGGTTTCGCTTTTGCTGGTTATAATTGTGTCTGGTTAGTCGCTCATACAATTTAGAACAGGTCTCAAAAAAGTCGTAGAGCTTCGGATCTGTAGCCAGAGTCGAAACCGGAAGGTTTAGCGCGCTATGTTAAAGTTTGAACACCGCTTGTAACTTGTTATTTCAACGGCATGTCACTCGAAAATTGGTATTGTTCTGCCCCACCATTGCAAGTTGAGCTGGCTACGATTCCGCAAAGTTTTAGACCCAGCCTTATAAGTTTAGGATCAGAAAAACGCTTGTGTAGTATGCTCAGAGCAAGGCCTAGGTTGCCTAGCGCCTAAAGTTTGGCGAATTCAGGAAAAGCATCTTAAGTGAGTCGAAAAGTGTCCAGGAGCTGACTGGGCCTAACGGTTAGATATATGCTTTAGCTTATCTTAGACTAAATTTAGTAATGGGCCAAGATGCGAGCTTGCGCTTAGTTTCACGCTAAAACCGTTAGATTATCGGCTAGGCTTTAAGCTTGCGCTAAGTTTCACGTTTAGCATTCGAAACAGAAATTGCATACGGTGATCCAGGTGTGCTTTTAAAGACAATTTTTTTGGTTCCAAATATATGTAACTAGGGTTTCCTTCTACATTACCATTTATGGGACGATTTTTTTGTAATTTGAAAAAGTTTCAAAAAAATTGCTTCAAATCAAAAAGCTAATGAGTTTTAACATTGTGAATTTCAGTAATTCTTGCATTTGGCGTTAAAGAATCAACGCTATTCAACAACATATTTACAGCTTTAAATTTATCTGTGCTCACGTTTATTGTGTTTGCTGCGGCAAAATTTGACAACAGAAACAACTGGTCAATTTCAATGGAGCAGGTAAACGGGCAGAGCCGTAGCATAGGGATTGGCGAGGTCGGCGCCAATGTACCTACGTATATCTTCGCCCCCATTGCGAATATACTTTAATCTGTACAAAATCGTCAAAAAAAGTTTTGACACAATCTACGCAAGCTATTGTGGTATATGTGAAGGTTTGCATAATTATGCTAGCTAAGTAATTTTCCCCTTTGTAAAACAAAATTGCAGCTTGCCACTATGATTCTACTAAATCAATCCTTTTCTGCAGCTTGGCACCATGATTCTATTAAATTAGCCTCTTTCACACATAGAGTATACTATCGGTGGAGTAATAAATAAATTGCAAACTATTCGCGAAACGTACGTCTTGTGCTCAACAATCATTACGCATAGACATACTACAGTAGGTTCAAGACATGAGGGCCTAGCCGGATCGTACGTCAAGCTTTAATACTTATAAGTGGACATAGTAAACGCCTCTCCCCACACGAGAAACTGAGGTTCTATTTTTAGCTGGAAACTAAATAACAGACGACGAACGGTTAAGTGTAACTTGGATTTTAAACTTATTACATACAAAGCATTGAAATTGAGGAAAAACTTTTTATACTTTTACACAGATCAGAAACGAATGCTGGCCTCATCATTTAGAAAACACTTCTGTTTGTGGGACTGGAGGTTTTGCACCATTTGGCATTAGCGGTGTAATGCAAGGAGCCGCGACGGCATTTTTTGGTTTTGTTGGATTTGATGCGATCGCTACAACAGGTAAACAAAACGCCGAAGCGTTTAACCAAACTTATTCAAGGTAAAAAAAGAAACTCAATGGCTGGGTTTCTGAAACCTTACATAAGTTTTTACTTAAGCTTAAGTTATACTTATTGTTTAATTTCTTCCACGCAAGCGTCAATTTATTAAAATTTAACAGTTATATTATCCGTGCTTACTGTTTATTATTTTTCTAAACTTACGCAAACTTTGAGCGTCAATCCTAAACCTAAGCTTAAGCTTAAGCCTACTTTAAGCCGAACTCTAAACAGTATGCCATAGACTATGTGATCAGTCCAGTGATTGTGTGTGTGGGGCAACTGTTTGTGGTTCAAAAGTAAAGAGTTGCGCAATGCTCGACAACCGCCGATATACGTTGCTAACAAGAATAAAAAATTATAGACAAAATCTATTTGGTGGCGGCGTGCGGCGGCCACAGCAGCTTAGGGCATCATCCGGCACAGTAAAGCATAGCACAACCCAAACGAGTACTATTTTTTGCAGGCGAAGAAGTCAAAAATCCAAAACGTTCAGTACCGTTGAGTATTTTGCTATCCTTGCTGATTATATTTCTCTACTATTTTCTCATTTCGCTTACGGTTACCATGATTGTACCGTATTATTTGTTGGACGAAAGTGCACCGCTAGCGAAAATGTTCGAAACCACCGGACTCAGCTGGGCTCAGTATGTGGTGGGCGCTGGTGCGCTATGTGCGCTAGCAACCAGGTAAATTTGCCTTCGGAGAGAAAATGGTTACAAAGGAACTTGTTTTTTGAGTGCTTTACGGGAATATTTTTCAGCTACTGTCTGGGTATCTGAAACCCTACCTAAGCACAACGTAGGACTGAAGTACGTACTAAGTAATTACTTCACCATTTTGCCGTTTTTAAAGCGTTACTTAAGTTAAGTAAAAGTCGATGACTAAATGAAAAATTTATACACCAGAATGTTCCCAACCTTTGACAAGAATTCCACAACAGCCTGAGTCAGAAGTCAACTCTCTATAAGAGGTTGAATTAGAAGTAAATCTCCGGTTACGTCCCTTTGATATATCTTCTACATTATAACTCGAAAACGGAAACAATTTGCAACCAATAACATTACAGATAAAACAATTTTGGCGATTTTGAGCTAAGTTTTTCATGTACATAAACTAAGCCAAAATCGGCGTATAATAAAATATACATTTAATCTTTACTAGTAGTTGTAGCTGCACATATGTGCAATTTTATTAAAAGCCTAGGATTTCAAACAATCTTCTCATCAGATATGCATTCTCAAACTATAAAAACTACTTCAATGCATTCCACAATGAATACAGGTTTATTTACACTTACAAAATTGGTCAGTGAATCTATATGTACAAATTCTTTATCAGAACGATGACGTGATATATGCAAAAACTATCTTTACTACTGACTGGAATGGTGTCCAAAATACGTACGTGGAAAGTTCTAGCTTTACTCATACAAATGATGAGTATTGCACAAATGTGGTTCCAGAAGATGTACTATTATATACGGCAATTTCAGCTTACTCGGCGGAATGTTTCCTCTACCACGGGTTCTTTTGTCGATGGCACGTGATGGGCTGGTATTTCCGATGTTCGCCTGGGTACATCCGAGGTTTCAAACAGCGCTTGTTAGCACCCTTGTGATGGGAGTTTTTGCAGGTACGATCAATGCCACTCAAAATGTTATTAATAAATTTAGTTTTGATTGAAATTTAAAAAGATTGCGGGTGTTTTGAATAGTTTTCAACGTTTTTTATACATTTTCCGCCCGTATTTGTTGTTTTGAATAGTTTTCAAGGTTTTTTATACATTTTCCGCCCGTATTTGTGGTTAGGCTTAAATAGGCCTAGGTTTAGGTTAAGAAAACTCTAACCGACGCCTAAGCCTTCGTCTAATTCTAAGCGTTAACCTTAAATGTGGCGGAAGTGTACAAGTATGGAGTAAATTTAAAACAATAACAGTCTGTAACCCAATAACAGGAGGTACACTCTGGAAAGGCAAAATAAATATCAACCCCCTTCCTATTCGGATCACTACAGTAGATAATGTGCAGTTGGAAGCTGCTGTACTCCCTAGGTTTCGTATGTGTTTATAGGGTAAAAGTATTATACTTAATCTTGACCAGCTCCGAATATTTGACGGTTGAGTTATAAAATTTTTTACTCCATGTTTCGTTTAGGGCCGTCCGGGTTTGTGGTGGGTCTGTAAAAGAGTAGGCTTATACATTCTAGACTACATTTTTTAGCTTAGGCTTAGGCTTCGGTTCAGGAATACGCGTAATCTACTGCGACAGCTCTAAAAGTAACATTGGCCAAAAACGGAATTTCGGATAATCTTCAAAAGGAACAAAAACCTGTCCAGAACACAAATTATGTGGTAAGAGAGGCAGCGGTGCAGCCAGAGTTAAATTTCGGAAAATTATAATCTGTCATAAGCCATTTTTCGGTAGCTAGCAACGAAAATAATTAACCTTTACAAACAAACAAAGTATTATGGTTTGTGTTATAAACAGTAATAATTTCTTGTCAAAAGAATTTCGGGCCGGATATATTTACTCTATCTCCGGTGTGTACGCTCCTGTCGGGGCGGTGGGGGGTAACTTCTGGTTTCTCGTTAATTACGCGAGCACATGTTCAGTGTCGGATCCAGGATCTTAAAATGGGGGGCAAAATTTCACAGGTAATAAACTTACTTTTGACCCATACACCAACCACGAACTATTGTCACAAAATTGCTATATAATTTTTGTCGAGATGCTGTTGGGGGGGCACGGCCGGGGTGACCCCCCATGGATCCGCCATTGCACATGTTGCATTAATTAGCGATTGAATTAAGGCCTGATCGCGTCACTGTTTGATGTTGAAGCGCTTGTGAATATGATGTCGATTGGCACGTTAATTGCGTATTCATTGGTGTCCCTATGTGCTATGTTGTTGCGGTAAGTCAGTGCTTCAGCAATCATACTCTACCATCCTGGACAAGGGGCTGTGGGCATGTGGGGCCCCCGGCAGAACCGATCCGACATACAGTTGCCAAAACTGTTGCGTCCTTGGTTCAATTCAGGTTTTAAGCATCGCGTTATTCACGCTTATTTGAATGCTTGCTCGCTTCGTTCGCGAATTTTTTTCCGTGTTCACATATTATGTCCCGTGTGGGTGCATTCCGCGCTTGCATCACCGCTGCACTCGTGGATGATATAAGAGGTTTAATCTCGCAGGCTCTGGGGCTCGGATAGTTACAAACCCTGACCCAGCGGTTAGTTTGCATGATTAAGACTATGACAACTGAAAAGTGTAAGCGTTTCATGTTTTTAAAATTATTTCCTCGTAGTCTTACGCGTACACGTTGCCTTAGGCTTAGGCTTCGTCTTAGGTTTAGATATGTGCGTAGGTTTAGGCCTTGGCTTACTATCTCGGTTAGTGCTTGGAACCTGCTATATATATGGGCCAATACATTGGCGTCTAACCCACAACTTTCTCGATTATCTAGTCATTACGTGCGGGGTTGGAGGTATTTTGTAGATGAAGTAAACAATTATGGTTTTCTTAAAATGAAATTTAAGCCCCTCTTTTGAAAAATCCTGGTCTGTTCAATGTGATCAAAACCATTGTTTAATTTTAGATACGAAGCATCCGTCGAAGATTTTCTCGACGATAGTTCATATAAACGATCTGACTATTACTATCGACCAACGACTAAAGAATTTATATCTGATATCCTTTGTGTCAGTATTAGCAGTAGGTTGTCGCTACGCAGAAAGACATCGGCGGAAACAAGACATCCGACAAAATTTACTGCCCGGTTTGTCAGGATCGTTTCAGTGGTTGCAGGTAAGATTTTGAAGTGTCTGAGTGCCCCAGAGGTGAACCTGTAACGACTCCAGGGGTCGCAAAAACGGTATCACGATAATTCGCCGCAACGACAACTCGTTGACCGGGAACTTGTAATCCGTTGATGCTTACATGCTTGTATAGCATTTAAGCTGATGACTACGCTTGAAATTCTGCTTACATTCTTTCATAGGCTTTAGGACACTGTTGGGCAAACAAGTTGTTGGGCGACGAATTGTCGTAGACACCGCAAAAACACCGTTTATGTATCGAACGGATTTCAAACAAAGTCGTAGCCGCTGGGTTGCTTTTAGACGTGGCCTTAGGATTATAATAACACTTATGATTGAGCCTTTAAATTTTGTTCGGGCCCTGTTCTGTACATGGGGCAATTTTAAAGTATAGCTTGATATTCTGGTAATAACACTGTATAATTGAATCGTGTTTAACCATAGCCTGACAGGGTCGCAGTCACGATCTTGTTTTGGGTCATTTGGTTGCCTGAGTTCCACTAAAAACCTAAGATTCTAGGATAAAGCGAGTTTTCAGCGTGCAAAAGTGTTTTTTTACTTGTTTTCCTGAAATTTTGGAGAACGGAAGTGTTATTTGCTTATCGTTTCAGGTGTATGTTCCTGTATTTCCTGGTTTTTTGGGCTGGAGCGTCCAATCCGATGCCCCCATTTGGGTTGGACCCGCCTCAAAGATGGGGCCTTACCGTAACAAGATTTTAAACAAAAAATTTGACACATATTTTGATAATCGCAACGGGCTCCAACCCTGGAATTGTGCAGCCCCCCACGCCTAAGTACTGCCAGTTTTCTATTAAAATTCAATATTTCAATCGGTTTTCAGCAAAAGTAAGAATTCTTTGACAGGCTACTGTTTAATTAAAAAGCTGCTACGAATTAGTTGTTTCTACAGAAATACCACATTGTAAATTCCAATGAGCTAATTAATCAACTCAGATGGAAAGCTGGTTATTTGTGCGTTAACAACAGAAAATTTTAACTCACTCTGAGTTTTTCTATTCTTACACTGAGTAGAATTGATTCCGGGTAAGTTGATTAATTAAATTTGAATGAGTTGAGTCAGTTCAGAATTCTGAGTTCTGATATTCCTAACTCAGTCTGGATTCCAGTCATTCTGAGTTAAAATCAACTCACTGGAATTTACAGTACAGGATTTCTTTTCGAAGCAAACCTGGGACATTGACCCGGACCCGGAATTTGTCAGCTAAAATACTCAGAATATTCGGAATATCCGGATCCGGATGCGCCTGTAATACAAATCATTCTGATCCATGAAATACTTTCTATCAGCTAATTTTTAACCTCTAATTTTGTTTTAGCACTGTTACTTGTTTGGATTTGTGCAATATTGCGTTTCATTCCGGGAAAGTTGTTTGTGGATGCCGACGTTTGGGCCATATTTTTGTTTATAGTACCGCTTATTGGCGTACTGATATCGGCGTTTTTAATTTGGCGACAACCCGAAAGCGCAAAACCGTTATTTTTTAAGGTATACCTGTACAGAAATTTATGGTTCAATGAGCATGTTTGTTTCATCCCAGTGATGTTAGTGCCCTCGGTGCAGTTCATCTTATTTTTAGGGTCATATCTATTTCTTGTTAAACTGCAAAGGAGTAGGCTTAGGTTTTGTGGCTAACGAGGTCAAGTGAGCTGTTACTAAGTTATTGTGGTTGATGCTTTTCGCCGCCAGAAGGCAGGCAACTTGGCTAAGTTACGTTTTTTATGATTCGGCCGTCCGCAGACATGCAGTTCTTGCTAATTCTGTACGCCGCTCGTGGGTAGGCGTGGCGTTGTTTACGCTTTGGCTTTGGTTTACACTTTTTTCAACGTTTAGGTTACAATTAAGCTTAGGAGTTGCGTAATCTACAGTTATGGCCCTAAAAATCTATATAGCAATTCTTGGTTGCCAAACTGTATAACGATATGTCATAGGTGGACAAGAGGGGGCTCAGGGATTTTTCGCCCCCCCCCCAGATTCTTTGTGGAACCAAGGGTATAATATTTTGGGTTACCCGTGGAGCGAAATTTAAGACTACTAGAGATATTTAAAAAGATATTAAATATTGCGATACCACGAATGCAAAATCTATGTTCGGAAAATATATAAATAGAATAATACATAATGATATATTGTATATATGCTTACATATATCTTGTATACTATTAGTCTGACGCACTTTGAAACAAATATTGCTATTCATGGTTCGCAATGCTTTACCACTGTTGGACCTCGGCGATGCCGAGTCTAACGTGCACCGTTTTTCCAAGCAAAACGAAGATAACACAAACCAAACAAAAACCCTATACATAAGGATGCAAAACATAGCTTTTTATTGAACACAATACTAACGCGCATCAGAAACAATAAAGTGACAACTGACTCCCTCATAACCGAATCCGACGGTATTTATTGTGGAATCTATTTTGCATATTCAAATTCAAGCGACTTCGGTATCCTTGATAAACTATGGCTTCTTTGTCTTTGATAAACTATTTTTTCCGGCTCAAATTCGCCCCCGCTTTAACCTCACCGAAACCAGTACCTGATTTGCATACTGAAACCAAAAACCTGTACCTAAATTTATTCTGATTTCGTGACCTTACAACCACCAAAGTCGAAATGTAGCTTTCACAAACACCCTATCGCTACAGGGGTCGTTACCGATAGCTGAAACATCGAACAGCCACGGGCCGGATCCCAGTCTCAGTCAACAAGAGTTTGAGGACCCATAAACATAAATTCGTGTTACAATTATAAAATACCAAACGCCTCTGATGTCGCCGCTACTCCCCCCGTCACAGTAGAAGTTGCTCTCAGGGAAACCTGGAGTCTAAGTTTTTGAGAGCTACCAGGGTACTATACTTCAACCTCCCGTCTATGTAAGATATATGTAATAACAGATCCTCAGTCAGTTTAGCATGCTACAGGGGCTAAATTTTGTTTCAGGAGATGCATGCAAAGTTTTCAAATGACTTACAAGTTGAGATGAAATTTTTGGATACGGGAGGCTGACAGCTTTATAGATTTGGTTGAGGTCACTTGCCTCCGCTTTATCGGCAAAATTAAACACCACGCCAGGAATCGAACCTCGGCCCTCTTGCACTCGAGTCAAGCATGCTATTAGTAATGCATTACGTGTAACAATTTCCTTGTATTGTGGCTGTATTGTACTAAATTCTGTGTTTCGCTAAATAAATTTTATTTTTAGTCGCCTCTAATGCCTGCCGTACCGCTGTTGAGTGTGTTCTGCAATTTATACCTGATGTTTCAACTTGATTATATGACTTGGATTCGATTTGTTGTCTGGTTTGCAGTTGGTAAGCAATTGAGAAGAATATAATTTTATATTATTTTCTCAGGAATGTGTGTGATTGTGATCGATGTCTATGTAGAAATAATGCGTTCAGTTTATATTATTTTTAGGCTTAGCACTGTACGCGTCGTATTCGTGGTGGCATAGCGTCGAAGAGCGATCAAGTAGCAGGCATTCAGCGAACGTTTTGGACCAACTCGAAATTGTCCGTCGGGCGAGCTTATCACCTCCGGTTACTCAACCTGATTCAACCTCAAATGGATCCATGCTACCGAAATTATCACCTGCTGTGGGCGACAAAAAACCAACGCCAAAAGGAGTAACGCCTATAGGAAGCTTTCCTAACCCAAACTACCCGTCTGATGATATTCTCGAAGGCCATGGTAAGTTTTCAGAGGGAGGTAAGTTACAATTTGAAAAATTATTTCAACTTCTTAATTTTACTTTACCCCCACTTTGCCAGCCAATTATAAAGCGTCTAAACTATGACTTAAAGTAAGCGATAAATAAAAATAAATTTGACAAGTTTACTTGAAGACAGAAATGCTTGGTTAGATAAAGGCCGGTCGTGGGTAAAGTAATTTTGCGCCGTTATACACCCGCAGATAAAAATAAAATTTCCGCGAGCAAAGGTCGACATCCAGGTAAAAAAACTTTTTACCCACCTGACAGTATTGTTACTTGTCTTAATTATAGTGAATCCACCGAATTTCCATTTGCCAGAAAAGTTCTAGAAGACAGAATACAACTGAAGATTAATACATAATTATACCTTGTATATATATGTCGTAGCCCAAGTCGTAATTTAGCCCAATTCCTCGGCCGAAATAGCCAACCCCATACCCCCATTTGGGGAGCCTACCCATAAAGGGGCACCTCCCTAACCGATTGAACCGAAAACCGTCGAAGTTTTAAAATGCGTCTGGCTTCTCGCTCGCGAGGTTGGGTCCCCATCCTGAAGTTTGGGGGGAGCCCAACCCCTGTTTGCTCTGTCACTGCCCAATTCCGAATTGAGCTAGCCCAATTCCGAATTGGGCTAGTCCAGGGCGTAATTCTTTCTATTCGACATGTGCACACCTTGTGATTGGTTACCACCTTAATATTATACTGAAATACGATTGGTTGATGCGAATACTCTTCTCTGATTGTCTAAGATCGCCGCCGGTTGGCAACCAAACAGTATGTTTTTACTGAGCAAAGTGGAATCAAGCAGGATTACGACTATCACCTAACCAATCAGAAAACGCAAAGCTTTATCAGACGATTAAGCCTTGGGCTAGCACAAGTCGTAATTCCCTTTTGGACTAGCCCAATTCGAAAATCGGAATTGGGCTAAATTACGATTTGGGCCGCGACATCTATATTGTATATGTGTGTAGCAGCACTCAACTGCCAGTGCTATTAAAATGGAGTTACGGCCGCCACGTTTTCATGTGGGACTGCAAACGAGCACTACAAGATGTTAGACAATATCTTTTGGTTGGGCTTAGGCTTAATAGGTTTACACTTTTTTAAACCCTTGGGTTAAGGATTAAGAATACGTTTAATTTACAGTTACAGGAAAGATTAAATTTGACCGAAAGTGACCGCAAATAACCTGATGTTTAAATTTTTTATTTCGTGCAATTTGGACTAAAAGTGGGACGTATATATAGTGACTGCCTACCTGAGTTGTTGTCCATCTAGATGTAGTGCCGTGTAAACAATGTTGTCCACTGCAGTGAGAATGAAAAACGTGAATATTGCTTTGAAAGGTAAAAAGGGCTCCTAAAGCTCCTAAATGCTATTGAATTCACTGAACAAAATAAAATCTATTTATGTTATGAATTGGTTTTCGTTAACGAAAGTGGCCGATGTAAAGATCAGGTCAAGAAAGTTTTTATTATAGCGATTTTCGGTATCTCAGTATAATATATTCAAATCGCTCAACAAACACAAACAATAATTAATTCCTGCAAAACCGCATTATTCCGATTGCTAAGGAAACATAAACCGTAGTAGACAACTGTATCGAAATTTTGGCCGAAACTTTTACCAAAAGCTTCCTCCAGTAGCTTGTAACTATCCATATCAGCCTGTATATGCAAAGTGGAAATCATGAAGCATGCCCAACACTTACATTTCACAACTCACTAACATTTATCATTGAAAAACATACCACGGTGCATAAATTGTTATACTGTCATAAAACATAATCTTAAATTACAACTTAACTAAACCTGAACATTAGTTCAAGTAAAACTTAAACGATTGGATAGGCTAACTGAATTAGAATTGTAAGCTTAACGATTGCGCTATACTTGAAATCCGGCGCCGTCCGTCACCGTGCGCCACCCGTACGGCGCCGTCCATCACCGTGCGTCACCCGTACGGTGCCGTCTGTCACCGTGATCACCCGCACGGTGCCGTCCGTCACCGTGATCACCCGTACGGTGCCGTCTGTCACCGTGATCACCCGTACGGTGCCGTCCGTCACCGTGATCACCCGTACGGTGCCGTCCGTCACCGTGATCACCCGTACGCTGCCGTCCGCCACCGTGATCACCCGTACGCTGCCGTCCGTCACCGTGATCACCCGTACGCTGCCGTCCGTCACCGTGATCACCCGTACGGTGCCGTCCGTCACCGTGATCATTCGTACGGTGCCGTCCGTCACCATGCGTATCGTACGTCAGTTATTTGCGTAAGTACGATACCGCACGATGACGGACGGTACCGTTCGGGTGAGACAGACGACGCCGCACGCCAACGAAAGTACTGTAGTGACTCGAATAAGAGAGGGGGACTGATATTTATTTGGCCTCTCCAGAGGGTACCCCCCTTGTTATTCGGTTACGGACTGTTATTTATTTTTAACCCACGCTCCGCCGCCCTTTGTTACTGATATATATCCGGTACTGCAATTATCCGTTGAATTAAACGTTAATTTATGTTGTGTCAATAGCTTGATCGGTAATACACGGAAATACTTTGGAATGTACTTTCAAAATTTAAGCATGCTTTAAAGTTTCGAACTCAAATTATTTGGTCCTTGAGTCATTTATGTGCTACAATTAGAGTTAATTGACATTTATGGACTCTAATTAGGGTTTAGGGACCTATCCGCTTACGGACTCTTATTTGGGTTACGGACACCTATTTATTCGGACTCAAAATGGGGACCCCCTTTTTATTACCCCCTCTTATTTGGGTCAATACAGTATAGCGCAACCCTAACTTGGACAAACATATTTTTAAGTTTAGCACAAGTGTAAACTTATTTTAGGATTAAGCAACAACTGCAGCGCAGAAAGTATGTGTATCTAACAACTGATTAAGTTAAGCTTAAACACAAAATATATGAAATTTTATATGTGAGTTTAAGTTTAGTGCTGCTGGACTATCTTAAGCTTAAGTCAAGTTAGTTTAAGCTTTTAGAGAGTATGTTTGGGTTGAAATAACAAGTTTTTCGTTAAAAATTTAAACTAGTCAAACTGGTTGCAATATTGTAAACGGTTCCTCAAAAACAATACAGCAAATTGACCAATGAATGCTGCCGTTGAAGATTGGTTTGTTCTATCTTTCCATTACAACTACGATAAAATATACTACATAATCTAAATTATTTACAATATATAATTGACTTTTAAGCCTTAATTTAAAACAATAAAAATAATTTTAAAATAGTAAAACAATATTAATAAAACATACCTAAAATGCGTTTTGCTCTTCGAGCATTGCCCTCCCACCAATTGTTGTAATGAACTCTGGTGTGGCGATGGCGCAAGGGTTAAAAGCACTTTGAAACCTCTGAGAGTGAGCAGAAAGCCAAGCCACTCACCTCATTATCATTTATCATATTTAAGATGACACATCTTCAAAATTAATCGCGTTAACCCATAACACCGTCTTTTACTCTAATAATGCTTCGGGTTTCCGGTTGTTTTCACATTTAAAGGGTCAGAGCCCAATTAGTAACTAGGTTCCGGTTCATGGTCTCTATTAAGCTTATCACTTTTGCGTTGAAATATAGTGAACGCGTTGCTGTTTTTAAATCATTGAAATAGTAGTTTTGGATTTAAGCTAATGTATTTTTAGTTTAAATTAGCTTCCTGGAGACGTTTCTTCCAAAGTTAGACTATGGACAGTGACGCTGTGCGGGGCAGGGAAGCCATGCCCCCAGCACTGTATAATGAGCGCGATGAGACTAAAAGAGGAAAAATCATGGGCCGATTCCGGTAACTTTTTTGTGCTAGAGATTTTCCGCTCGCTTAGCTAGCTGCTTTTTTGTCTTATATGTGCGTAAATTTTGCAACCCACATCAGAAGTTGTTGGATCCGTCATTGGGAGTGTATGTACTGCGTGTTGACTTTTACCAAATGTATTAGATGCCAAATTTTGGGGGCGCCCAAAATGTAGTAAGCTCTCAGCAAGTTTACACCTACCGCGTCACTACTATTTGAGATTTGCTATGTTTCATTCTTTATTTGTGAACAACGTACGAATATAAGTCGGACGAACAAAAGATAGAATTACATTGAATATTACAACCAATAAAAATAGTTAGAAAGGGACAAGCCTACTTATATCTAACCTAATTTTCGATTATACAGCAAACATTTGTTAAGATCAACGTTGTCCAGCTCTTTTTTAAATTTAGAGGAAGTTGGTAAAGATACCATGTTGTTCAGCGAATTCCAAGCGGTAATGATTCTTGCAGGGAAGCTGTGTTTTAAGCTGTTAGTTAGAAATTTGGGTTTTAAAAGCTTCATATCATTGCCGCGTGTAACGTTGTTGTGTGAGATATTAAATAAGTTTGAGCACGCGTCTACTTCGTTATTTAAACATTTAAATACCATTATAAGGTTCGCCTTTAACCGTTGTAGTTCAAGAGGTTCAATGTCTAACTTTTTAACCGCTCGTTATATGGAGCATAGCTTTTCTACAAACTTTTTAAACTGTTATAATTTGCTCTGAAATAATTGGAACACGGTGTTCTGTTCGCCACCGCGTTGATTTAGTTTCTGTATTCGTACATTTGTCACCTTTTTAAAATGTCACAGCTATACTTTACTGACCTAAGACCCAATTATATAATACAATTTTGAGCCAATGTGGAAAACAGGAGCGTAACAGTTGATGACGTCCGGCGCCGTCTGTTACCGTCCATCGTACATTTGTCGAGCGGCGCCGTTCGGCGCTTTCCGCCACCGTCCGTCACCGTACGGTCGTAATACTATAATTGCTTCGGAGCAACTTAGTTCTGCCCAAAATAAAATACAAAAATGAACAATGATGAGTCCAATTTAGCATGGGTGAATTTAAAATAAATTATAGTCCATAACCGAACGACAGTGGTACCCTCTAGAGAGGCAAAATCCCAGTCCCGGTCCTGCTCAGGTTACTACAGTCTGGTACGCCTACACTACAGGATATATTTTCATATCAAATCCTTTGATTATTGGTCATCCACGTTAAAATGCACGCACATTTGTAAAAAATGTCCCTCCCTTTTGGGTGCCCACGTTGTCCCTACCCACTCTTTTTATACACTGTCTGAGACGTCAATATGTCATTGTCTGGACCTTTAGACAATGAATATGCTCTAGGCCTAAATATATACTTGTCCTGACATCATTCCGGGAACTGTTATTGTCCATGGTCCCTCAGAAGGGACACAATTTTTTTGCGTTCAATAATGGGTGTGAATATGTTTTCACATCGTGTCTTTTTAAATGTGTGCGCGTGTGCTAACGTAATGTCCTGACATCCTAGAGACAACATGTATTTATCCAGAGTCCCTTCCGACAGAGTCTAGACAATTAACACTATGTAAGTACAGCTATGAAACTGTACCTGGCCTCCAGCTAGTATGTGTATTTCGATGCTGTTCCTAATTGGGTGGGTGGAACAATTATTACATCCGAGCGTGCATGATAACGTGGATGACTCATTAAGCCCGTGTTCTCAAATATATGTAGCACCAATCACCAGTTAGTAATAGGCCTGGTAGCTTTCGAATTTAGTTAATGGTGAGGTTAAAAATCCCGCACTTTCATCGCATTTTTACCGTGCCCTACTACTGTACCAACTTTGAGATTCGCAATCGCAGGAGTTCACACTTGGAAAACGTATCTCTAGCTGTATGCATTTAAGAATATGATCCTAGATGTGTATTCTCAAACAACTAAAGCTCCTATTCTACTAAAAGTTTATGTTAAGTTTTCACTTGTTCAGCCTAACAAACTGCTGTTTTTCGAATAATGAACTGGCAACAACAGCCATTGTTGACAATAGGGGCCTACCTACAAACCCTACTCCTAAATCAAGGCGCTAAACCAAAGTCTAAGCCTAGGTTTCCAGCCTTTACGTCCCCGGTCTATCGGTCCTCTACTAAGCAGGCCCCATTATCAAACATGTACCGAATGGTTAGCCATTTTACTCAAAATCTAAATTTTACGGTTTTGTGATTCACTGGACGAAAGCTTTTGAAAGGCTTAATCGGTGCGGCTCATGTATAGATCAGGGTCGGAACGGTTGTACGCGGGAGTGCAATAATTTAAGCTGTACATTGACCATGTGTGGCTACAATAAAAATAGAGAATATGGTTTTTGAAATGAAATTTAAATTTCCCACACCATTTGTAACTGGCTCAATAATTGATTTTAAAAAATTCAAAAAATTCAAATGTTTCCAAAAACCCAATACTTTCAAATCTTTAATGATGAACTGCCACCTTGAACTCGTTGTTTATTTGACATTTGCCACTTTAAAGACTTACAGAGGTTTGTAGTATTAATTTAAATGGAATGTTAAGTATTTAATGCATTTGCTATCAACAGCGTCTCGATTAAATTCAACCGGGAGGATTCGCAACGCGTATTATATAGTGAAAGAAACATCATGACCAAAGCGAACGAGAAGCCAAACGCAATTGCGAAATCAATAATTATTACTATGAACCATACCAAATTTACAATCCATTCTGTGACGCGGGGAGCAAACTGCAGTCAATCACCCCCTCTATTGGTAACTCACTGTTTGTTGTGATAACCGTACTTGGGTCGGAGTGAATTTGTCGTTTTCAACTGGACACACATTTTGAAAAGCTGTGTTTGATTTGAATCTGTGAAATTGAAACTACGGTTTGTGAACTTTTACATTTAATCTTCTTAAGAAGTGTCTGTGTCACCTGGGGTATAAGACCGTCATAAGCAGGGCCGGCGTTAGCATAGCCGGACCTCACCAAACAGGGCTCAAGGGGGCCCAATAAAATATTTTACCTCTCTATAACTTTGTGGTCCGCGAAAATAATTTTAGTTTGCGAAGGTGGGGCCCCAAGTGATGTCGCCCGACTTGGGGGGTTGGGGGCACTTCAGGCAGCATTGGTCATCATAAGCGATAGAATTGTTTTTCGATGACATATAGCGCGTCGAACTGCACGGCTGCGCTGATTGGACAACCTCTCGCTTTTCAGATGCGTTAATAATCTTAACGATTCGACTCATCCTGAGTTTGAACCATGTTTTACTTTTAAGAGCGTCCCGTTTTCGCAAAAGTGGATTTTAATAGAGTAAGCTTAGGCTTTAGACTATTTTTTGCTTAGGTTTTCTTCTAAAGTTCGGTTTAGACTTATCTTCACGCTGAGGTTTAAGCTTACATAAGCTTACAATACTGTTACGGTCTTTAATTCATAATTACATTTCCAATGTATAGAACAGTGTCGAAACAGTGGTATAAACATATTCCCAAGCCGAAGCCTAAGCGCAAAAAAATGAACCTATGCCTAAGCCTAAAAGTAAGCCACAAAAATTGTTTAAAACTTAAGCTTTTAACTTATTGCAGTCGCGCAAAAAACGCTCCGCCCCTGATCTTTACATGGGCATGAATGTGATCCCTCAGTTTATCATATTGTTTAAGGCCACATACACGAGTACAGTACCCCAGTGTCGAAGCAGACACTGGTGGGGGCTCCCCCCAACCCCAGACAATAATTGTATTTTTACTAAATTATCAGTCGTTTGACTTGCACTATGAGTCAGCATTAATGATAACAAAGTCATCCAGTACATTATTTTTGTATTGAATTAAATTAAGCTTTAACTCAAATGAGTTTCTAGTTTTAAAATAGTTTCAAAGTCTCAAATTACTACTACTAAATCTAGAATTACAATAATTTAAGTGTTTTAGCTTTCGTTTTGCGCATATCGGCAGTACGGCCCATGTTACGCTGAGGGCCGTCCCGCTGTCCCGGGACAGTGGGACAGCGGGACAGTAGGACAACGGGACAGTAGGACAGCGGGACAGTAGGGCAGCGGGACAGTTGGACAGTGGGACAGTAGGACAGTAGGAAAGCTGGACAGTAGGACAGCGGGACAGTAGGACAGCGGGACAGTAGGACAGCGGGACATTGGGACAACGGGACAGTAGGACAGTGGGACAGTAGGACAGTAGGAAAGCTGGACAGTAGGACAGCGGGACAGTAGGACAGCGGGACAGTAGGACAGCGGGACAGTTGGACAGTAGGACAGTGGGACAGTAGGACAGTAGGAAAGCTGGACAGTAGGACAGTGGGACAGTAGGACAGTAGGAAAGCTGGACAGTAGGACAGCGGGACAGTAGGACAGCGGGACAGTTGGACAGTAGGACAGTGGGACAGTAGGACAGCGGGACAGGGGGACAGTACGACAGTGGGACAGTAGGACAGCGGGACAGTAGGACAGTACGACAGTGGGACAGTAGGACAGCGGGACAGTAGGACAGCTGGACAGTAGGACAGCGGGACAGTGGGACAGTAGGACAGCGGGACAGTGGGACAGTAGGACAGTGGGACAACAGGACGTGGGACAGTGGGACAGTAGGACAGCGGGACAGTTGGACAGCAGGACAGCAGGACAGTAGGACAGCGGGACAGTAGTACAGTAGTACAGCGGGACAGTGGGACAGTAGGACAGTGGGAAAGCGGGACAGCAGGACAGCGGGACAGTGGGACGGTAGGACAGCGGGACAGTAGGACAGTAGGACAGCGGGACAGTAGGACAGTGGGACAGCGGGACAGTAGGACAGTAGGAAAGCTGGACAGTAGGACAGCGGGACAGTCGGACAGCGGGACAGTAGGACAGCGGGACAGTGGGACAATGGGACAGTAGGACAGCGGGACAGTAGGACAGTGGGACAGTAGGACAGTAGGAAAGCTGGACAGTAGGACAGCGGGACAGTAGGACAGCGGGACAGTAGAACAGCGGGACAGTTGGACAGTAGGACAGTGGGACAGTAGGAAAGCTGGACAGTAGGACAGTGGGACTGTAGGACAGTAGGACAGCTGGACAGTAGGACAGCGGGACAGTAGGACAGCGGGACAGTAGGACAGCGGGACAGTAGGACAGCGGGACAGTAGGACAGCGGGACAGTAGGACAGCGGGACAGTAGGACAGAAGGACAGCGGGACAGTAGGACAGCGGGACAGTAGGACAGCGGGACAGGGGGACAGTACGACAGTGGGACAGTAGGACAGCGGGACAGTAGGACAGCTGGACAGTAGGACAGCGGGACAGTGGGACAGTAGGACAGCGGGACAGTGGGACAGTAGGACAGTGGGACAGCAGGACGTGGGACAGCAGGACAGTGGGACAGTTGGACAGTAGGACAGTAGGACAGTGGGACAGCGGGACAGTAGGACAGTAGTACAGCGGGACAGTAGGACAGTGGGACAGCGGGACAGCAGGACAGCGGGACAGTGGGACGGTAGGACAGCGGGACAGTAGGACAGTAGGACAGCGGGACAGTAGGACAGCGGGACAGTGGGACAGCGGGACAGTAGGACAGCGGGACAGTAGGACAACGGGACAGTAGGACAGCGGGACAGTAGGACAGCGGGACAGTAGGACAGCGGGACAGTAGGACAGCGGGACAGTGGGACAGTGGGACAGCTGGACCGTAGGACAGCGGGACAGTGGGACAGCGGGACAGTGGGACGGTAGGACAGCGGGACAGTAGAACAGTAGGCAGTAGGACAGCGGGACAGTGGGACAGTAGGACAGCGGGACAGTAGGACAGCGGGACAGTAGGACTGTGGGACAGTAGGACAGCGGGACAGTGGGACAGCAGGACAGCGGGACAGTAGGACAGCAGGACAGTGGGACAGTAGGACAGCGGGACAGTAGGACAGCGGGACAGTAGGACAGTGGGACAGTGGGACAGCAGGACAGCGGGACAATGGGTTAGTAGGACAGTCCCGCTGTCCTACTGTCCCGCTGTCCCACTGTCCCGGCTGTCCCACTGTCCCACTGTCCCGGGACAGCGGGACGGCCCTCAGCGTAACATGGGCCGGCAGTACTATAAAATGTCTCGTGAAATTTAAACGTTTTAAGAATTGTGCAAAGATCAGCAGAATTTTCATTAAAATGTTTTTTAAAAAAGCTGCAACTCTTATAGGTATTAAGAATTGAACGGGTTCCAAACATGACTTTTTGTTTAAAATTCGTGTGAATTGATAAACGTAAGCATACGCCACTAAAGCATTATGATTTGATCGGGAGCTGCTGACCAGTGATGGGCATCGGATATTTTTTCGCATCCGGATATCCGGATACACGTTTCATTTCGGATACATATCCGGATATTTTTCATATCCGGATATCCGAATATCCTGTGCCCATCTATACTGCTCACCTGCAAATAATAAAAAAATAGTACAGAAATAGATTTTTGGTCAAAGAAATATTAACGACTATCTCATCTCATGTCAGTATACATACTGTGGTCCAGTTGAAGACCTTTAGCCGAACTCAACTTTAGTTGACAGCCAATAGGTACAGAATAGCAATCACAATTCTACAGTCTTAAAAATCTAGGTGCAAGCTATTAAACTATTTGCATATACAGCTTCGTAATACTCAACAATGGAAAATAGACATCCCCCAAACTCATGATGGGGCTTTAAACACGAAGTATAACATTATTCAAGGATTTACAGCGATTTGGCACTGGCTAGGGTAAGGTCCCTTAGTTGTAGCGGAAGCGTGTAGGGGTACTCGGGGCGACTTCTCCGCAAGACCATATATTGTTCCTACTTTAGTAATTAGAAAACCTGCCGAACCGTGCAATAATTTACTATCCTTTAGATATCTTTCCGGGTATTGGTGTTAGAAAGCTAAAAATTGTAAGTTTTTAATAATGAATTGTTTAATGTGGGGGTTAGGGGCGGCTGCCCCATCGTGCTTAACATCCCCTGAACTTGAAGTGAGGTTCAGGGTGCTTGTTGCTCCCTGAGAAGCCAGTAAAACTATTCTATATGAGGTGTCGAAGTTTTTCTTTTGGGCGTGAAGTGTACCGGTCAGCCATCCCAAACATAGTTACGTAACCGACCCAGGAGGTCTAGCTTGTTTTCAAATTCTGGCTCAGGTCTATACAGACATATCAAAATTTAACGTCTGCGCGATTGCGTTTGGTTATAAGCTGACATATTGTGCCGGAAACCAAAAGTAACACTTAATTAATATATTTGAGCCAATCAAATCAAAAGATCACAATTAACTGATATACATACGATTGGGTTGTGGTCACACGCAATGGCACGTGAGCCAATATTCTAATTTTATTACCGGTTTTAGTTGCACTAAAATTAAAATGTTTATCGGTATATCAGTTGCGCAGGAACATTCTCCAATAGTGGTGAATGACAAAAATTGAAATATTTTGTGGCGGAAATATACTTTATCATTGCTATAAAAATAATTTTTTCGTACGCTTACGCCTCTAATCATCAGTCGAAACTGTTAAACGGGGTAGCAGTGGGACCGCATATCATGTCCAAAACAACTGGGAACCAACAAATCTCATTCTGTAGGAACGGGAATTCTTGCAGTTAGTTCAAGTTTCTACTAGAATATATTCTATATTTAGATTTTTTTACGCTAGTGGTAGTTGAGTTTCATCTACTGTAGCAATAGTGTTAACTGAATCAGGACCGTAGCTAGCTCACCTTGCTAGGGTAGCCAAATATTTTCAGGAGGGCATTACAAGAGTTTTCGGTGACTTACAAGCTAGGTTGAAAATTTAAACGGGGTGGGATAAAATGATTTCTGGAGGGCTGAGCCCACCTCCCGGCCTATCTGGGGCTACATGTCCGAAAGGAATAAGCTGACACTTAGCTGTGTTTTAATTTTTGAGGCGAAATCGTCATTTAACCAGCGGTAGATTGATTTCAATTAGTGGTTTGAATTTCATCTAAGTGAGGCCAAATTAAGTTTGGCTACTAAGTTTTTTAAACTGCCCGCATTGCTTTTGTTACTTTCAAGCGGTTTAAACTGGCAAGTCCATCAGGTTACCAGGTTAATTTGGGAGCCTATTTCAGGGTTCACGCTTATTCCTAAAATAGTAAAAGCGTGAGAATTTATTATCGATGTGTATGTTTTGTTGTTTCTGATATCAACACAAAGTATGTACACAAATATGCACAAATACAATGCATTAATTTCTAGTGAAATTTGATTAATGACTGCAAACCGAGTAAAAGTCGCGGTGACGAATGCATGTGAAACCGCCATGGATTCAAAACATTGAAATTGTTTATGTTTTCATGGTTTCAGAAATTTTTGTTGTAAACAAAATTTAGTGTCGGCAGTGACAGAGCCGTCGGGAAAAGTGTCAGGGTTCCATCTCCCGGTAACGGATCCAAATTTTCTGGCGGGGAGGGGGTTTGCAATATGTAATGAGAAGGAAAACTCACGAATGAAGTGATCAAGACGCCAAAAGCCACACCAATACACTGGGTGTCCTTGTATACGCACTTGTTTTAGTGCTTTAATTTAAAAGGCAACATTGGCAGGTAGGCACCATTGTGACAAAATATTTTTCGGTGGAGACGATGGAGGGCTTCCGGCCCGCCGGTTTTGGCTGTTCGCTAATCCTCCCTAAATTGTAGGCCTGTGGCGTAACTGGGGCGGAATTGCACACGACGCGCGAAAAACCCTGAGTAAATGAGGATAAGGTGAGAGATTGTAGACATGGGCACGCCTGTCGGCAAGGAATTTCAAAGCGCGGTTAAAATTTTGTGATTCTTTGCCAACCTATGTATCATGGTACAACTGGCAACTCGACCAGAAAATCGAAACCCGGTCGGATTATATGCCGCATCTGCTAATTTGCATGTAATTTTTGAAGTTTTACTTGCGTACATTTTAAAAAAGCCCTAAAAATTTACTTTAATAGATAACATTTCGAAAAATGTTTTAAAATTCACAATTTGCATTTAAAGTCACTGCTGAGTAGCTATGTCTCGCCATTAATTCCGGTTCCGGCAAAAGTTGTTAACCTTCGGCTTGATATTTTTTACTTACTAGAGCTTTTTCAGACGTAAACATAGGTTGAGCCGCGTTATACGCTGGAAAAGTAGACAAGTTTTCTGCGAACACAAAAGAAAAGATAATGACAGGTAAATGTAGGTCGCGGATAAAATAATTTTGCGCAGGTATACCTGCTGGTACAAGTGACGTTTCTGCAGGTAAAAAACGAGCCGTATGAAACATCTTTACCCACTAACATCTCTGATCTGGTGCGTCTAGTGGCTACGCCCCCATCCATGAACCAAGAAGCGTTTTGCTACTATTACTAAAAGATTTAGGACTATAGATTAAGGCTTGATTCTGGCACGCCAGGTACTTTTCCTAGTTTTAAGCGCTTGTAAAGACACATTTTGAGAAACTGGTGTTCGAATCACACTTTCGAAATCGCACACATGTTGGACAAAATACCATTTCAGTAAGGGATTGTTCCCGACGCGGCCCGACAGCGCAAAATGCACTTTGTTCGGATTCGGCCTTGCCGTTTTGTTTACGCGAAACCGTAAACCTGTTGGGGCAAAGTATCGATTATTATGACAATTGAAGTAATTTGCATATTTCGATAACTTGGACATAGAAGCCATCTGGGCATTCAGTTGGTAGTTTTGTGATCTCGAAAACTGGCTGTTTTCTCGTTTAAAGCAACGATTTTTTGATTAATTTTCTGGTTTTCTGTAATCAACGGCATTTCGGGTTTCTGAGAGTTTATGCGAAACTTAGCCTGCCACGCATCTCAGTTCAAGATCCGTGTCCTTAATTCAAGTCTCTCCAGAGTCCCACTCGCTGGGCTACTTGTGTGTATACTTGAGTATATTTATGCTTCGATGATAAACGCTCGTATCCGCCAGCTTGAACGTTGACAGGTCCGTCAATTCCTAAGAGATTCGTGAGCCCTACTGACCGACTCGGCTTATATAAACTCTCCCTATAGGCGGCGGGCCGTATCCTGTTATTAAGATTACTATCTCCTTAAAATCTAAATTAACTCAAGCTAAATTTTTCATTGGAGCATATCAATTTTGAAATCATACCAAGCTATCTTACAACTATTTCGACACCCTCCGCAATATGCTGACCCGGTTACGGGACTGGTTACTCACGGATGTAAGGAATTAATAGCTCAAACTATAGTTTGAGCTATTAATCTCTTGAAACACTAATAACTGGAATTGAAACCTTTGATATTAATTGGAATTTCGCCTTATCAAAAAGCACACGGTTGTCTCCTCGTCAGCAACCTTATTTTGAAACAGTCAGACGAATTTTTGTAGCTCGATATAGAAAGTTACCTCGTGGCGACAAATAATCACATTAAATTCGATTTAAATTCAAACTCAACTTAAAAGTTTCAACTGTCGTCGAAATTATGCAATTTGTCAGTTGAATATCAATCGAAGTCAGGTTAAAAGTTCACCGCAGTGGTGAGTCTGCGGTCCAGAAAGATGTGGAGCAAATTGAAATGAAAACGAATGCGATTACAGTTGTGATTATAAATTGATTGTAACAAATTCGCTGCGTTGCTCGAAGATTGATTACAGTTTTAGTCATTTCTGAATATAATATTGCAGAATAAATTTTGGTTCCTAATTAGTAAATATCATTACTGTGACCACTGATGGATCGAAGGGATGCCATACCATTCCTAACTCCCCTAGCAGGGATCGAAACCAAAATTTTTGTTTTATGATTTGGTCCTGAAATTGCGTTTGGCGAGTTTGTTTGCCTTGGTTTATAGCAGTAGCCGTAGAGAGGCAAGTAGGTCGTGCTTTCTAATAGCTTTGTAAATTGTTTGATGCTAGTATAAATATTTGCTGCGAAAAATTTTCATTTGAACACAGGCATTGAAAGTTTAAATGCCTGTGCAAAACCAAATTTCCCGCTACGTCCACGCTTTGCGCTTGTAACTAACATTTGATCACAAAACGTTTCATGCCTCAGATAAACGGTAGACAGTCACGCCCGTAGCTAACTAACCTTGTAAGAGCGGTTAAAAAATTTTCAGGAGAGGTATACCAGGGCTTTCGCTGACTTAAAAGCAAGGTTGAAAACTTTCTAGATGGCCAAAAATGTTCCAGTAAATGGCTGAACCCGCCCGACCTCACTCTATCTTAGCCATGGGGCCGTATGCAGTGTCGATTTTCCACTTCCAACCGTCCGCTAAGGACCGAAAACACTAGAAACAAGACCACCCCAGCGCTAAATAGTGCGATTTATTAATTTCAGTTTTGCAACACAATCTGCTGTAGTGGTATTTCACTTGTGAAATTAAATTTTGAAACTGATACCTCAAAATTTGTGTTCAAAGCTGCAAACTCGAACTGCTCTGAAAATAAATTCCATTTTACCCTGCGGGTGGCAAAAGTATTATGCTGAGGCAATAGAACAACAATTTTCACTGCCTCATTTCCCAGGGTCGCACTTTTAGTATTTAAAGCAGCGTAACTTGCATAGTTTATCGACAAGGGCGCCAGCAGACGATCAAACAACGACGGGAGGGGCCCTTATAGAGGGCACAATTAGTGGAAGAACCATGTAAATGAGAGTCATACACAATTGGAGCATTACATCCTTAGGTGTTGTTTTGGTTCAGAATATCGGACGGACGCAACCCATTTCTTTCGCTACGTCCGTGCTAATGTGTGTGAGAAAGGGAGGAAGTTTAACAATTTTGCAATTTCTGCAATATTCATAGCCGTGCTGTTTTTGATTGCCCAAATACAAAATCACACGTTGTGAAATTGATTCGATTTTCACACCCTGTATGGGACACTTTTAATTATGAGTTTGCGAAATAGGTAGTAATGATTGTTATAGGGGGCTGTTAGTCGCAGCAGGGAGAGCTTTATTGCGTTAGAAGCAGCGGAAGAGAGAGAGAGTCCACTGGAATAAGTACACTGTAAATTCAAATTTTGTCAAGTTAAGTGTATTTATAAACATAAGAAAGCAACGCCTATAGCTAAATTTTTAATCATAGGGCTAGACACTGCCATGTTGTGTCATCCCTTATAAGAGGAAAAACTATAAATGATTGATGTTTTGGCCAATGTATAGAATAGGGCATCAGCTGTAGTATAAGTATATTCCTAAGCCTACGCCTAAGCGTAAAAATGACGCTTGTATCTGCCCAAGCAAAGAATTTGTCTTAAGCTTAAGGGTTCTCTATGGCATACACAGAGAAAAACATTCCACCCATCATCTTTACGTTGGCTGTTATTGTCCGGTTGAGCGAAATAATTTCACTTCTAGTACCTTTGGGTTTTATTCCAAATCAAATTGACGATCCTTCAACAAGCGGAGAATGTAAACAACAAGGGCGGAACAGTATTAAGCATATTCCTAAGCCTAGGCCTAAGGGTAAGCGTAAGAATGAGCATATTCGTAAGCATAAGCCTAAGCGTGAGCCTAACCGTAAGAATGAGCATATTCCTAAGCCTAAGCGTAAGCCAAGCAAAAACATTAGTCTAAAGCTTAAGCTTACTTTTCTTGTCTCACAGAAAAACGTTCCACCCCTGATCTTTACACGGGCCGTCTAAGCCTAAGCAGAAAATTAGTCTCAATTCTAAATCTACTCTTGCCGACCAGAATGAAAACCGAGCGGGTCACCCCTAAAAGTAAAACATAAGCCTGAAAAATATGTCTGGACAAAATTCTTTCTGGGTTAACTTTTACTCTACAAACCCAGTCACCTGTTAGCCCAGTGCTCGTCAGTGGCGAACGAAAATAGCCCCAGCGTGTCTAGGGAGACCTCGGTTACCGCGGCAAAAGTAAACCAGCAAACGCGTCGGCATCAGAGGCGTAGCCAGGATTTCATTTCGAGAGGAGATATTTTCAAGTATATGAACGCTTGTCACAACCCAGCGTAGAGAGCGGAAAAAAGTATTTTACCTCGAAAATTCAGCAGGATATTCTAGGATCTGAAACAGTATCGTTTTTCCGTTTATCCAGTAACTTCCGGAGGGGATATATCCGGCTATTCGATGTTTGTTTTCACCCCTGAAGACAATGTTTCAATTTCAAAGTCAACATCATTTATCATTCAATTTGTAGAATTGTAGTACTTACGACATCGCGCGGAAGGGTAGGCAGAAAAAGCAAAAACACTGGGGGCCAGGGTGTAGTGATTGATTTTGTATTTCCGATTTGTTTATGGTTTTCTCCGACGTCGAAACTGATTCGAACTTCTCGCACGCACATAAAATGCTGGGCTCAATTTCACCACCCAGAGTGTTGTTTTGATGGCTGTTGCTCTGCGCTTGCCAGATTGTTCAAAGCGGCACAATTCGATTTAGTATTTGGCTTGTTTTCTAAAAATGGTTATGAAAATTGAAACTAGGCTCGTGATTCCTAAAAGTAAAGTTTTACGCCGAATCATTTTTCATTTTCGAACCAACTGACCAGGCGAAGCTAAAGGGGTTGGCGTGAAGAGATCGGGTTCGTTATTTATAAAATTATTAAAAAATTAAATACTTTTTTTCTAGCGAATAATTATTTTAAATTAGTAACTTAACTAAATTTCAAATATTGTTATTTGTTCTGAAGACGTCGCATTATTAATAATGGGCAGCAAAATTCCGCATTATTTCTTGTTGAACCCATGTAAAGACCAGGGTCGGAACGATATTCCGTAGCACTGGAGTAGAGTATGCTTAAGCTTTAGACTAATTATTAGCTTTGGTATAAGCTCACTATTACGCTTAGGCTTAGGTTTAGGAATATGCTTATTCTGTTCCGCCCCTGTTCTTGGTTGCTAATATTAAAACTTGTTAAATTTTTCATTCTATAGCACTGGCTTCGTGCTAACGGAAAATTAATTCATACTTGAGCATATATAATATATTTCATGTTTTCTTTTTTCAACATACATTTTCCAAACCGGAATTCAAGCTGCTAAGCAAGCCGGCTAGCATATATGCACAGTAGTAAAAACCGAAAATAGATATGTGTACTGCGATCTAGTAAGCTAAGTGGTAAATGAAATGCTAAAATAATTATTAAAATGGGTTGGTCTGTGAAAATCATTTTTCAACTTTTATGATAGGCTGCAGTTTACCAAATCACGCCGCTTAGGTGTTCGTGTTACGCGTAGGCTGCTGGAGCGTTAACGTTGAATAACCAACACAGATTTCAATTTATGCGTTTGTTTATTCATCAATTCATCATGCGACAACCTGTCGCCCAACAGTGTCCTAAATCTTACTAATAAATTTCAGCGTAATCCTATTAGCGTAGTCCTAAGGTTAAGCATAAGCATAATGATGGGCGATGAAATTAAATTTCGGATTACAAGTTGTTGGGCGCCGAATTGTCGTGATAGTATACATGTCCTAACTAAAAGTTTTTCATTAATCATTTGTTTAACTATGCCGTACGATTTTTTTAGGTTACTACATTAGAATTGTTGTTTATGATCCTAACATTCAGCTTTAGAACGGTTGTAATCGTTTTTCTTGTAAGAAATGTCAAAGATCGTTCATGAACCATAAATTCGGCCAACTAAAATTCGTGATTCTCTACCCACCTTAGAAGTTGAGCAATAAACGACAAACAATTGAGGTTATCGGCATCGGCAAAAATTTTAGTAACTGCATATCTCTAGTTGGAATGCTATCAATTTCATTTGTGCTCTTTGTTAAATGGTTCATATTTATGTTCTTTATAAAAGCTAGAAATTGAACCAGTTACACTTTAAGTTTGTTACTATTAATGACGGATGACTATAATTCATACCTTAAAACGGATAGCTTTAAGTTATCGAGAAAATCTTTACGGGATGGTCTGTTATAGCTGTCATAGTTAATAAACTGACAGCTAAAATTGCTCAAAACGGTTACCGCTACAAAATTTCTAAATTTAAAGACGCTAGGCGACGCTAAGAATACAAATTACTATGTGTAACATAAGTTTAGGACTCAAAATAAAAATTATTATTAACAGGTTTTAATAGGAGCGGCTAAATTTTCGGCCCACGTATACATCACGGCCGGACCGTTTTGGCACATGATTGCAATAAAAAATGCTTAAGGATAAAATGATTTTATTGCCTATGCTAAAGTTTAGGCTTAGGGTTAGGCTCACGAATATGCTTATACTACTGTTCCGGCCCTGTTTTATACATGGCCGCTTATCTTTTTACGCTTAGATTCCGGTTTCGGTCTAAAGATATATGCTTATACTTCTGTTTTCGACCATTTTTTATAGTTTGGTGAAATTTTCTCAGCCAAATACCGTAGAGCACAGCTTATAAAGATCTAATCACTGCTTAACGATGCTTTCACTAAAATTGTGCTGTATGATTTTATTGTGAATTATGCGATGTTTTCTTTATTAATATTGCTGGTTTACAGAGTGGGCTGCTCGAGTATTAACGCATCCAGAAATGAAATTGAAATGGTACCTCGAGATCTACTAGCCAAACTCATTTACTGTACTTTAGCATAAAAGTATAAAATTAGTAAGCGACGCCTTTCATCATAAAAATGTTATATGATGGGGGCCATCGCTTTTCCGTCTGTGCCCGAGACTGTCTTCCTGCGTTCGAATCTAACTGTCACATTCAATTAACTAACAGCTGAAATTGATCAAATCGTTTTGGCGCAACGAAAATTTTTAAACTGCAAAGACGGCACGCCGATGCTAAGGATTGCAAATTTCTGCACAATATTGCATGCGACTTGCTGCAACCGTATTATTTGCAGTCTGTTGCGCAAAAATTTACACACCCGACGCGTTATAGTATTAAAATGCATATCGAACTTTTGTTCGCAGTAATATATTTAGAATTGAAAGTGTACGCTGTCAAGGACAACATAATTGGTGATGAGAGGACGAAGCAATGGCTATTGATGGGGGGCCACCCCGGCCGCTGTGTCTTCTAATAGCAATTTCTGAAAAATTATAGTGATTTTATGGCAATAGTTCGTGGTTTGTGTTTGGGTGAAAAAATTAGTTTATTACTTGTGAAATTTTGCCCCCCCATTTTCAAATCCTGGGATTGGCTATGGGACTTGAGGTGTGGAAGGAGGTAAATGCGCTTTTTAAAACGACAGGATTGTATAGTAATTCTGGGCCCATGTAAAACCTATTTTCCGGCGCGGAACGTTTGTTATCTGCGAGACTGCAATAGAGTAAGGTTAAGCTTTAGGCTATGTTGAAAAAGAAAACATGAAAAATATATTATATATGCTCTAAGTATGAATTAATTTTCCGTTAGCACGAAGCCAGTGCTATAGAATGAAAAATTTAACAAGTTTTAATATTAGCAACCAAGAACAGGGGCGGAACAGAATAAGCATATTCCTAAACCTAAGCCTAAGCGTAATAGTGAGCTTAATAATTAAAAGTGAGACAATTTAGTCTAAAGCTTAAGCATACTCTACTCCAGTGCTACGGAATATCGTTCCGACCCTGGTCTTTACATGGGTTCAACAAGAAATAATGCGGAATTTTGCTGCCCATTATTAATAATGCGACGTCTTCAGTAACAAATAACAATATTTGAAATTTAGTTAAGTTACTAATTTAAAATAATTATTCGCTAGAAAAAAGTATTTAATTTTTTAATAATTTTATAAATAACGAACCCGATCTCTTCATGCTAATCCTCTAGTTTCTGCCTGCTTGAGGCAGTTGGTTCGAAAATGAAAAATGATTCGGCGTAAAACTTTACTTTTAGGAATCACGAGCCTAGTTTCAATTTTCATAACCATTTTTAGAAAACAAGCCAAATACTAAATCGAATTGTGCCCCTTTGAACAATCTGGCAAGCGCAGAGCAACAGCCATCAAAACAACACTCTGGGTGGTGAAATTGAGCCCAGCATTTTATGTGCGTGCGAGAAGTTCGAATCAGTTTCGACGTCGGAGAAAACCATAAACAAATCGGAAATACAAAATTATTACTACACCCTGGCCCCCAGTGTTTTTGCTTTTTCTGCCTACCCTTCCGCGCGATGTCGTAAGTACTACAATTCTATAATTGACGATAACCGATGTTGACTTTGAAATTGAAACATTGTCTTCAGGGGTGAAAACAAACATCGAATAGCCGGATATATCCCCTCCGGAAGTTACTGTATAAACGGAAAAACGATACTGTTTCAGATCCTAGAATATCCTGCTGAATTTTCGAGGTAAAATACTTTTTCCGCTCTCTACGCTGGGTTGTGACAAGCGTTCATATACTTGAAAATATCTCCTCTCGAAATGAAATCCTGGCTACGCCTCTGATGCCGACGCGTTTGCTGGTTTACTTTTGCCGCGGTAACCGAGGTCTCCCTAGACACGCTGGGGCTATTTCGTTCGCCACTGACGAGCACTGGGCTAACAGGTGACTGGGTTTGTAGAGTAAAAGTTAACCCAGAAAGAATTTTGTCCAGACATATTTTTCAGGCTTATGTTTTACTTTTAGGGGTGACCCGCTCGGTTTTCATTCTGGTCGGCAAGAGTAGATTTAGAATTGAGACTAATTTTCTGCTTAGGCTTAGACGGCCCGTGTAAAGATCAGGGGTGGAACGTTTTTCTGTGAGACAAGAAAAGTAAGCTTAAGCTTTAGACTAATGTTTTTGCTTGGCTTACGCTTAGGCTTAGGAATATGTCAATCTTACGGTTAGGCTCTATGCTTAGGCTTATGCTTACGAATTATGCTTATTCTTACGCTTACCCTTAGGCCTAGGCTTAGGAATATGCTTAATACTGTTCCGCCCTTGTTGTTTACATTCTCCGCTTGTTGAAGGAT